>JAJEJO010004735.1:317215-372437 GCA_020662805.1 Glaucomys volans
ATTTTTTTTTTATTCTTTTATTTACTTATTGATTCATTGAACACAAATGGAGTACAGCTATTGTTTCACTGTTTGTACACAAGGTAGAGTCACACCATCTGTGCATTCATGCATGTACATTGGGCAATGGTATCTGTCACACATTCTGTTATTAATTTTACCCCCCACCCACCCCCACCCCTCCCTTCCCTCTATGCTAGCTATCTTTCCTCCATTCTTGCCATCTTTCCCCCCCACATTATGCATCATCATTCATATATCAGAGAGACCATTCGGCTTTTGGATTTTTGGGATTGGCTGATCTCACTTAGCATAAGAGTTTCCAACATCATCCATTTACCTACAAATACCATAATTTTATTCTTCTTTATGGCTGAGTAATATTCCATTGTGTATATATACCACAGTTTCTTTATCCATTCATCTACTGAAGGGCATCTAGGTTGATTCCATAATCTAGCTATTGTGAATTGAGCTGCTATGAACATTGATGTGGCTGCATCACTGAGGCAATCTGATTTTAAGTCCTTTGGGTATAAGCCAAGGAGTGGGATAGCAGGGTCAAATGGTGGATCCATTCCAAGTTTTCTAAGGAATCTCCACACTATTTTAATAAGAGTTAATGAGGAGAAGTCCATAGTAACCTAAGAGCAAATAATGGCAGCACCTTTCTAGTCAGAGTTGCCAAAAGAGGCAAGGAAATTGCAATTGTAATAGTGAAGACTGGGGCTGGGAGTTCCACAGAGCCAACAGTACCACAGGGTCCATAAGGAAGAGGGTGAGTATGCCTGGCACATAGAAAATAAGGAGAAAAGTGGTATCTGAAGGCAGAATAAAAACAGGGTTTACATCTGTAATTTCTCTAATTTCATATCTGCATTTACAAGGTTGTAATGAATATGTCCATATGGATTCCTTCAAGGCTTCCAAACCCAATATGGATCAAGATAAATTCATTAATTTCCCTCTCTTCCTATGATATGCTCGTTAAACATGTTTAACACACACCCTACCTGTTTATCTTTAAGCTATCCTTCACATCCAGTGGCTCACAAGAGAAGCTCACAAGGGTACCTTCAAAATTATTTTTCCTGTGAAACTGTCTTTGATCAGAGAAAACTAAATCAATTCTTTAGATGAATGTTTATAATGTTCCAATCTCCTAAGTATCTGCAAGTCCAATCCTCATTACTCAATCATCCACTGGGTGGAGAGACATACTTCATCTTGATATTCGAAGTACATAGCACATACTATAAATTTATTAACACCTACCAAATGATAAATGAATAAATATATTACACAAATGAAGAAATTTAGAATGAGAATTAATAGGAACATTATGAATGGAAAGAAGAAAGATGTGAAGGCAAAACAGGCAGCGAAGTTGTTGTGTTGATAGATTCTTACAACAATTGCACGTTAAAATCATCCAGGGCATCACAAGTTCAAAGCCAGCCTCAGCAACTTAGTGAGGTTCTATGCAGCTTAGCAAACCCTGTCTCAAAATAGAAACAAAACAAAACAAAACAAAAAAAACGAGCTGGGGATGTGGCTCAATGGTTAAGTAACCCTGGATTCAATCCCTAGTTCCTAAAGTAATAAATAAATAAATAATCTAAAAAATTATTTCCAACCTTATGCTATAAAATTTTGATTTAATTTGCCTTAGTGAAGTATAGCAACAGTTTTTTAAAACTATGTTTTAAACTTTAAAAAAACTTTTAAAAGTATGTTCAGGTGGATATGTTGTACAGTCTTAGTTAAGAACTATTAAGGTAGGTGAACTTGGGATGGGGTGAATGAAGTCAATAAAGACTGAGAAAATGTAGGAGGATCACAAGTTTGAGCCTGCCTAAGCAATTTAGAGCATGTCTCAAAAACTAAAAAGGCTGAAGATGTAGCACCCTGGGTTCAAACCCCAGTGTGTGTGTGTGTGTGTGTGTGTGTGTGTGTGTGTGTGTAGAGAGAGAGAGTCTTTTAGATAAAAAGGGAATAGAGTTTCACTGAAGGCAAAAGAACTTGCTAAAGTCAAAACATCTTACACTCTGGCCAACATACAGTTCTATAGAGAGCAACAGAAATTCAGATTAAAAAAAAGATGTTTATGTTTAGAAAGTCATTGATGATCTTGAAAGAGGCAAATTCAATTATGTCAAAGAGAATACTAATTTGGAAGGAAGTAGGAAAACAAATGATTTGTGGACACAGAATGATTAATAAAATATACTTAAGTTTAAATTCAACTACTTTGAGAGAAGTAGGTTGTCAGCATGAAGGAGTAACCAAGCTAAAGTCTTTTCATTTTTCTCATGGTGCAGATTTATTAAACCTGAAAAGACAATAGAAATTAATGGAGAGGAACATGGATTATTTAGGGTCAAGTATATCAGAGGAAGCAGCAGAGGTTAATATTTAGGTCACAGATATGAAGATCAACTTTGGATAAGAAAAGTGAATTTGTCCTTTACTTCTCCCAGACAAATAAATGAGGGAATAACTCAGGATTTAAATAGATAGTAGATACATTGAATAACAGCTGTGGAAATTTTATTAATTATTTAGACAGGGTTGCCCCTCTGGAAAGAACCAATAGAACATAATTAGATAGTTAAGAGGAGATTTATTATAGAAATTGTTTTGTGTAGTTATAAAGTTCAAGAAGATTCACAATATGCTGTTTGCAAACTGGAGAACCAAGAAAGCTGGGGATGTAATGCAGTCTCAGTCCAATGTCCTAGAACTGGGGGAGGAGAGGTTTTAGTTTGAAACCAAAGACCTGGGAGAGAGGGAGGGAGGAAAGAGATTGACAGAAAGAGAGAGAGAATGAATTTGCTCTTTCCATCTTTGTTCCCGATTCTAGCCAGGTCTTAAGCCATGGAGGATGCCTCCCTACATTGACGAAGTTTGGCTGCATCTTCTTTATTCAATCCACATTCAAAGTCTGATGCTTTCCAGGATCAACCTCATAGACACACTTAGAATTGTATCTCTTAAACCAGTCAAGTTGACTCATAAATGTAACCATCACACCCTCCTTAAGCACCCAAGGATTGGAATCCTTTGCAGAATATAACTCTTTGGCTATTGTGACTAGCTCTTCAGTAAATATGAGAATTCAAGTGTAGTTTTAGTTTAATGATTTAATTTCCTTTGGATATACACTCCATAGTGGAATTAGGAGATTCTATAGTAGTTCTATTTTTAATATTTTGCAGATTACCCATACTGCTTTTCATAATGGTTGTACTTCTTTATGTTTCTGTCAACAGGGTATAAGAAGTTCCTTTTTCTCTATATCCTTGCCAGCATTTGTTGTTATTTTTTTTTTGTCTTTTTGATAATAGCCTTCTAACTGGGGTAAGACAATATCACATTGTGGTTTTGACTTCCATTTGCATGATGATTAGTGAAGTAGCATTATTTCATGTTCTTGTTGGGCATTTGTTGTGTCTTCTTTTGAGGAGTATCTCTTTAGTTCTTAAACCCAGTTTTTAATAGATTTTTTTGGGGGGTATTCAGCTTTTGAATCCTACATGCATTCTATATGTTTGTCCCTTCTCAGATGAGTAGTTTACAAATATTTTTGTCAATTCTGCAGGCTCTTTTAATTCTGTTATTTCCTTTGCCATGGAGAAGGTTCTCAGTCTGATATAATTCTGTCTATTTATCTGTCTATTTATACTTTCATTGCTGGTGCCTTTGAGATCTTATCAAACAATAATCATTGTTCACTCTAATGGCTGTTTAAAAATTGGTGCATATAAATTATACATTTTGTTACATTTATATAATGTAATTTGATCAATTTCACTCCTCAATGCCTCCCTTACCCCTCCTCTCCTCCCTGCCCATCATCCCCTTCTTCTATCCTATTGGTCTCCTTTCTGCTTTCATTATGTTTTCTCCCCTCCCCCGCTTTTTTTCTGACTTACTTCCACATATGAGAGAAAATATATGGTATTTGTCTTTCTGAGACTGACTTATTACACTCAACATGATGCTCCATGGTACCATCCATTTTCATGCAAATGACAATTTATTTCTTTTTATGGCTGAATAAAACTACATTATGTGTGTATATGAATTTATATACATATACACATATATATATATACACACACATATATATATGTGTATATATATATATATATATGTCACATTTTCTTTATATACTGATCTGTTTGTGGACACCTAGGCTGATACCACAACCTGATTATTGTAAGCTGTGTTGCAATAAACGTGGGTATGCATGTATCTTTAAAGTACACTGACTTTAGTTCTTTGGGATAAATACCAAGGAGTGGTATAGATGGATCATATGGTAGCTCTATTTTTAGTTTTTTAAGAACTTCCATACCCATTTCCATAGTGGTTGTATTAACTTATATTCCCAACAAAATATACCCACATCCTCTTTATACCCACATCCTCATCAGCATTTATTGCCATTTGTATTCTTGACAATTGTCCTTTTGACTGGAGTGAAATGGAATCTGAGGGTATCTTTGGGTTCATTTCCCTGAAGGTTAAAGATATTGGACATTTTTGATATATACTTATTGACCATTTGTATCTCTTTTCTTTTTCTTTTTTTTTTTTTTTTTGGAACCAGGGATTGAACTCAGGGACACTCGGCCACTGAGCCACATCCCCAGCCCTATTTTGTATTTTATTTAGAGACAGGGTCTCACTGAGTTGCTTGGGGCCTAGCTAAGTTGCTAAGGTTGGCTTTGAATGCGTGATCCTCCTGACTCAGCCTCCCAAGTCGCTTGGATTACAGGCGTGCGCCACCGTGCCCAGCTCTTTCCTTGAGTAGTGTCTGTTTACTTCATTCGCTCATTAATTAAATGGATCTTTTTGTTTTGACTTTTTGAACTCTTTAGGTGTTCTGGATATTTTCAGAAGAGAAGTTGGTTAAGCTTTCCTCTCATTCTTTAGGCTAAATCTTTGCTGTTAGTCATTTCCTTGTGTTCAGAAGTTCTTTTTTAAAGTTAATTCTATCTCATTTATTGATTCCTGTTATTATTTCCTGTGCCAGAGGGGTCCTATTCAAGAAGGCATTGCCTGTGCCTATATGCTGAAGTGTTTCCCTTATAGTTCCTGCTAACGGTTGCATATTTTCTGGTCTTATGCCTAGATATCTGAACCATTTTAAGTTTACTTTTGTAAAGGGAAGAGGTAGGGATCTAGTTTCTTCATTTTACATATGTATGTACAGTTGTCCCAGCACCATTTGTTAAAGAATCTGTCTTTTTTCCAACATATAGTCTTTGTATCTTTGTTAAAAAAAAAAAAAAATCAGATGACTATAAGGATGTTGGTTTGTCTCTGGGCCTTCAGTATTCCATTGGTCTTCAAGTCTGTTTTCATGCCAGCACCATGCTGGTTTGGTTACTATGGATCTGTGGTATAAGTTGAAATCAGGTATTGTGGTGCCTTCAGAATTGCTCTTTTTGCTCAAGATTGCTTTGGCTATCCTGGGTCTTCTGTTCTTCAGTATGAATTTAAGGATTTTTTTTCTAGATGCATAAAGAATATTATTGATATTTTGATGGATATTGCATCAAACGTATAGATTACTTAGATTGGCTAAAAAGACTTTGTATTTAGCTGTTGTGGGAGCCTATTAAGTTCATTTGATCTATAGTATAATTTAATATGATATGTCTGTTGATTTGTTGTATTGATGATCTGTTTCTTAGTTAGAGTGGTGTATTGAAGTACCCACTATTATTTTATTGGGCCCTATTTGTTCCTTTATATTGAAGAGTGTACCTGTGTTGGGTGTACCAAGGTTCAGTGCATAAATACTTAAAATTGTTATATTTTCTTGTTGAATTATCCTTTTTTCCACATGTAGTGACATTCTTTTTCCATTCTAATTTTTTTTTGCTTGAAGTCTGCTTTTGTTTGATGCTAATAGTTGCTCCTTGTTTTAGTCATTTTTAAAATTATTTTATTTTTTACTTTTGTGTCCAAAAGACCTGACAAGAACAATTAGAGGAGGAAAGTTTATTTTGGCTCACAGTTTCAGAGGTTTCATTCCATAGATGGCTAATTTCATAGCTGTATGCCCAAGGTGAGGCAGAACATCATGGCAGAAGAGCATGACAGTGGAAAGCAACTCAGGACAGAAATGGCAACAGGAAGCAGAGAGAGAGAGAGCTCTGCTCACCAATGACAAAATATAAACCCCAAAGGCATATACCCAGTGACCTACCTCCTCCAGTCAGACCCTACTTGCCTATAGTTACCACCTAATTACTCCATATCAGTGGATTAATGCACTGATTACATCACAATTCTCACAATCTAATTGTTTCACCCTAGAAAATACTTGCATTGGTCTCATACATGAATTTTCTTGGGAGCACTGATATCCAATAAGACTCCTACTTTTTTCAGATTCCATGTGCTTGGAATATCATTTTCTATCTGTTTACTTTCATGTGAATGCCATTTCCTATGATTTGTGTTTCTTAGACACAACATACAGTTGATTCTTGTTTTTAAGTCCAATCTTTTAGTGTATACCATTTAATTGAAGAACTAAGACCACTTATAATCAGTGTTATTATAGAGAAGTATATGTTACTTTCTATAATTTTGTTATATTTATAATGTTTGAATCATTCCTAATTATCATTTGGTATTCTATTGTTCTAATGAGAGTTATTCTTTCCCATACTATCTTGGTTATTTTTATTGTTCTATTCTGTGCATATGATTTTGTTAAGCATCTTCTGCAATATTAGCTTAGTGTTTATGAATTCCTTTAGTTTATGCCTATCTTAAAAGGATTTTATTTGTTCTTTAATTCTGTAGGATTATTTTGCTGGATATAGTAATCTAGGTTGTCAGTCCCTCCCATCTCAACCCTCCCAGGGTTTGAAATACACCATCCCATGTCCTCCTGCCCTTTAGAGTTTTTGATGAGAAATCTGATGTTTTGTCTTATTCTCAACAGTAACTTGAGGTCTCTCTCTTGCAGCTTTTAAAATTCTTTTGCTGATTACCTTAATAATCAATTTGTTGAATTATTTGTCCAGCATTTCCTTCAGCTTCATATCCATGAGTTATTTGAAGGTTATAAACTTTAAGTGACTTATTGCTTTATTTTCTCATGTTTCCTGGGTGTCTATGTTGATATTTGTGCATCAGCACATATTGTATTTTTATGTTGATATTTGGTGGATGGATATCTCTTTCATTGTTATATGAGGATTTTTTTTCAGTGAGCTACTTCCTCTTTCAGGCTAGAGGGTATGTGTCAGAGTCAAAGCACCCATTCGGTGCATTCACAGTTGCTATGATTAATCCTTAGCTCTGCTTTGAAAAGAGATAATAATCCCCAGTAACTGTGACCATCTGAGAGCAAAACATGTACGAATAAATCTTACAAACATATTACTGAAGTTGTTGCTGTGTGACATGTGTATGTCTCCAGGCATGGAAATAGTGACTGTAAAAGCCCTCTCTGCACTGGGTTTAGGAGCGGTGTATTTTATTATTTCCCTGTTTAACTCAGTATTCTGCTTCAAAAACCACACAAAACTCAGACTCTTGTGGTTATCTCTTTAGACCTCTTCTCACCCACCTTTACTGTGAATCTGGAAGGCTCAAGCATTTTGACACCATTAATAGCTCTCGGTAGGTTCTGAAGGAATGGCCCTGGATTGTTGGTAACCCTGTGGCCATATGGCTCCCTGACTTCCTGACTTGAACTGCAGCTTTGTGTGCTCTGTGGGAAATACCACACCCAGAGCTATCAGTATAGACCTCATCCCCATCTTTCCAAGTCACTATCAAGGTTGCTCTGAAAGTCCTGTGATGAATCCCAGTGCTTGATATCACCCTCCTCAGACAGATGAAACTGCTGGGCTGCAGTGTGTGTGTGTGTGTTTGTGTGTGTGTGTACCCACCCAGTTCTTGGTGCATGGCAAAAACACACACAGTGCACCAGATAGTGTCAGCACTTCACCTGCTAAACTCTACTCCTGTTGCCTATGGCTATGAGGTTCAGCAGCTTTGGGCTATTAGTGATCCTGCTACACAAGTTACTTAGATGGCCCAGTTCAAAAGCATTCCCTATGAAAGTACTGGCTGCCATCTCTAGATGGAAAGAAGCTGCAGGAATTTCAGTCTTTCCAGAGCTGAAAGTTTGGGTATGCTCTTTATAAAACAGCTACCTGCCATACATCTCCACCAACAAATGAGTAAAATGGAGCACTTTTCACTCAATAGTCTCCTTTGGAGCTCTGGTCCCAGCTTACTTCAGTCTGGATTTCTCTTCTACCACTGTATCTGAACTTTTCAGTTGGGCCTCTCTTTTGTCTTTTGTTCTATATTTCTCACCCCTCCCCTGAGATCTGCCTCAGTGCTCTTGGTGCAGATTCATAACTGATAACTCCTTTCTTACTTTCTGTTCCAGTCACCAGTATTTCTAAGTCTCTTTAAGTCTCTGACAGTCTAATATTGTCCCTCAATTCTTTTCCTCTGTCGCCCATCTCTTCAGTTGCTCTTTTCTTGTTTCAGTTCTGAATTGCATAGAAGTTGAGATCCCCAGACTGTTACTACTCCTCAAACTTGGTCCTCCTCCAATGCCTTGAAGTGTTTCCTTATGTTTTCTTGCAGTAAGCTTGTTTAACAATTAGGTCTTTGAACACTTTGAGTTCATTTTTGTGAATGATGATAGGAAGGGATTTAGCAAAACACCTATCTCTATTATAAGGAATCTGAGTGATTTGCAAATATTATTTCATCACTTTGGGCATCAGTTTTCCCATTTTATTTTATTTCTGAGAGACATAGACAGCTTTATTTGGAAAAGCAGAAACACATTGAAGGGCAAATGCAGTCTATCTCAAGAGAGAGAAGTCTTCCGGAGTAAAGTAAGGAATACACATTCAAGGGATTCAATATAGGCCATCTCCAGAGGGAGAAACAGCCATTTTTCTCATTTTAAAGTGAAAGCAATATTTATATCTTCCACAGATAATTATTGATGGAATTAATACATATAAATGTTAATATTTAGTGTGCACATGGAGAATTATCTGAGAGAGACAGAGCACAAAGAAATCTTTTACTATCATTATGCTGGTGGAAAAAGGAGAAAGAAAGGGCTCTGGGCTTTGAATAGTACCTCCTTGAACCATAATGCTAACACATGACATAGAAGCAAGTTCTGATTGTCTTCCAATGGCAGTCAAATCATGAATTTGATGAACAGGGTGAAATCCCTGGCCCAAAACTTTTGCCAGCTCTTAGGAGAATTCTCCATTCCTCACTGGTGGGTTGATCTTCTAGAGATATCTACACAGAGTGGCCTATATTACTTTTCCACCTAGCCTGGCGCTATGACCATTGCACACCTCTCCTATCAGTGGGTATGAACACTTTCACTCTTATACATATATTGGAGGCCATTAAAACATCAAGAAGAGTTTATAATAGTGCAATGATTTTATTTTATAAAGCGAAGTAGAAGAAAAATATATTTTAAAAAAACAACATCTACATTTTCCCACTCCACTCTGGGAAAATGTATAACTTGCCCTTCTGCTATATGCTTATCATCATCATTGCACAGATGAGTGCATTTTGAAACACGTATCATGTTTTTGAAAATAACTTTTTACAACCACATTTTTAATTAGAAATAAATTCCACAAGGGCAGATATAAAGGCTTACTTCATTTGTTATGGTTTGAACCTGGAATAGCCCTCCAAAAGAGTATGTGTTGAAGGCTTCATCCCCAATACAGCAATGTCCAAAGCTGGGTTTTTATGGAAAATGATTGGATCATGAGGATTCTTAGCATCATCATTGGATATATCCATTTGGTGGATTAATAATTTGAATGGACTAGTGGGATGCAGTGGAAACTTTAGTTAGATGAGGAATGATTGGTATAAATAGGTTCCTGGGGCATGCCTTGGGGATTAAATCTTGTCCCTGGCCCCTCCCCCATCCCTGCCTGTATCCTGTGAGCTGGGCAGACTTCTTCTAACAGTTTATTTGCCTTGATGTTCTGTCTCACCTCAGGCTCAGAGGCATGGAGCCAGCTGACTATGGACTGAAGTCTCTGAACCTGGGCCAAAATAAATCTTTCCCTCTCTTAGATGTTTATGTCAGTTACTTTGGAGACAGTGATGAAGAGCTAACTAACATACCTTTTCCTACCCTAGGCCCTAATGCAATACCTAGCACATGGCAATTACTCAATGAAAATTCATTGAAAGAACAGATGTATGGACAAAACCTTTGTCATTGAGATTATTATAAAAGTTAAGGTTCAATTTCTTTTCTTTGAGTATTATTCTTAAAGGAGTGGAAATAATAAGTTTGGTTTACCTTTAGTCCTAAGTTTTAGCAGTAGATTGGTTTGTTTTTGAAGCCTATATAAATTAGACTAAATAACATCTTTCTGTGAAGAAATGGTTCTGCTATTCAGAATTATGGGTCTCTTTGTCATTATATCACCCATCTACACACATTAAGCTCTTTAAGCCTAACTTGGAAATCGATGTTTCCACCTCGCCAATCATTTCTGTTGCCTGTTTACCACACTCTTGATGAGACTGTTTTACCTCAGACACTGATATCTGATGTGGTCTCCCTAGAGCTTTGTAGAAAAAGGCTATTACTTTTGTATCCTTGTATCAAATGTCTCTTTATATTCAGCCTTGAAAATCACTGCCTATTTGGGTGCTGTATTACGTTGTATGTGCAATTTTAATTTGTCCTTAGTTTTCAGTCATTTGTCTCCTTTGGTGATATTGATTTTTGGAAAAACTCTGCTCATTGATTTCAGACTATTTTCCTGAGGTCTATTCTTGTTTGTTCTCCTCAGCATTTACGGAGTACTTCAGAAAGTAGCATTCACATTCTTAAATATACACTTTAGGACGTTTCACCACATCTTTGAAATAGTTTTTTTTAATGTCACAAATAGATGTGAACAAGTCTCAGGAAGGTAAGAAAAAATTCTCTCAGAAAAGTACATTTTGGGTGCAAACAAGGTTAGGAAAATGCACTAGGGAAACTGGGGGTAGAGATGGTGATTATAAAAATGTCTTTTGCTGAGATGTCTCTTATCTCCTAAAAAGTAAAAATACCTTTGAGAATTTATAGTACTAAATGAGACATAAACATTTAAATCTCAGCTCCAATGCTTACTATCTATATGCTCTTGAAAGAGTCATTTAACTTACCTATTCAGTTTCCTCAACTATAGCCTGGTGGGAAGATTCCATCATCTATTTGATTATTAAATGAGAATGTAGGCCAAGCACTGAAAGCAGTGTCTGGAATACATTTCATCTCATTAAATATGTGCTATTATTGATTTTCCTTTTAGAGATATATGCCTATGAGTATTGTTCTACTTATTCATTTATCACTGGCAAAATGGTTGATGGTTCGTTTCTTTATGTACCAGAATTGAATTTTAGATGCTGGGGGTACAAAATTGGATGTAGTTGTATCTGTGCATGCAATAACTAGGACATGAACTTGTTCATTGATGCATCTCACTAACAATGTGCCTGGTGCAGAGTCTGCACTCAGTAGTTTTTAATTAAGTGAGTTAATATATCATGGTGCTTTCAGCTGAGCAGTGGAAATGGTTATGTAAACAATTTTTGCAAAGTGCACTGTAATAAGTGTTATAATTTAGGAGTTTACTGTCTCAATTTAATTTCACTTCAGCATGCTATTTTGTTGCTATATAGTTGAACTTCATTTTATTTCATTTTATTTTGTTTTTCCCACTATGATTTCACTGCTATAGGTTGCTAGACTTTTCCAACATTATAGGGTCTTCCAAGTTTGAATCATGTAAAAATTATGCTAACTTGGTGTTTTTTCCCTTTATCTGATGTTGAATAAAATAATTTTATATAATAATTACTAATTATTCAGCAATAATTACTAATTATTTTCACTCTGCAGCTGTCTCTTCCTGTCCTATTAAATACTGCAGTTTATTCTTTGCTTCAATCTCTAGACTTTGAGCAAGTTTGAATCTTCACAACTATGGTTTTATCAGAAGCAATTTTATAAACATACTTGCCAAAAACATACTAGGAAGAATCTTATGAGACCTGTGGAAGAGTCTTGCAAACCAAGTGATGGGTAAGCATGAAGAATTTTCAGATACATGCTAGAAAAAGCCTGCCTGTGTTTGTGTGTGTATGTGTGTGTGTGTGTGTGTGAGAGAGAGAGAGAAAGAGAGAGAGAGAGAAATGAACTGAGTGAAATGACTTTAATCGCGTGATAAAATAATCACAGTGGCAATTATTTTCAAAAGTAAAACATACATATTAGCTCACGAATGAGGAACTTTAGTTCCACAAAGCATAATATTAAATAATGCTTATCTAGTATTACAGAATGACAGGTACTAATCAGTTTTATATATAAATTATGCATTCTATGGGATAATATTACAATCATTTTCCATTAAATTTTGAGGTTCAGATTAGTTAAATAACTTGTGCAAATTTCCAGAGTTAGTGCAGACCTGCAGAGTAGGGATTCTAATTGTTTGGGTTCCTGGGCTCATTTTCTTTTCTGCCTGAATCTTAAGCTTTTATAATTTTGCCTTCACAGAGTCCATTTCTTCTGTTTTTGTTAAGAGCACCTTTATCCTTGGACACCATCCCAGATCTACTGATGAAAGACTCAGCAGGACTGTCCATCAAGTTTCCTGACCTCTCTTTACAGAGATTTGTTCATGGCCCCAAGAAATCAAACTTTCCCCCAAATTTTTATCATGACTGAAGGAACACAAAAACTGAAAATGGCCAGAGTTCATTTACCCCGAGGGTAGCAACCTGAAGACACTCTCTATTAGTCTTTGTTTTTTAAGTCTCTGGAGCATCTCTGAATTTTGAACCTTCCAAAGTCTGGCTTTCCATCATTTTTTTCAATTCTCTGAGGGGCTGGATTATGATCACACAGGTTATACACTGGCCAACTGCAGAGGAGGTCAGCCTCAAGCAAAAGCAGCCTTGTTGCTCACATTCTGTGCATTCACTCTGCTATTTGAAGTTGGTCATGATCAGTATCTATTTCTTGTCATTAAAGATCCCTAGTCAATCTCCCAGGATGCACTGATTGTTATGGACTGAGTGTGTTTCCCCCTGAATTCATATGTTTAAGTCTTAGCCCCCATTGTGGGGCTTTAGGGAGGCAATTGAGAATAAATAAAGTCATGAGGATGGGACCATAATCTGGGAAATTTCTTTCTGTCCAGGTGTGCACAGAGGAAAGGCTATATAAAGATACGTGAGAAAGTGGACATCTAAAATCAAAAGAGGCCTTAGCAGAAACTAATTCTGAAAGTACATTTATTTTGAACTTCTGATCTCCATGATTATGATGAATTAAATTCTTTTGTTTCAGTCACTCAGTCTGTGTTATTTTGTTATGGTAGCCAAATCAGCTCATAAATATCAGCACCATGAAGTTGGGTGCTGCTACAACAAATACCTGAAACTGTGGAAGAGTCTTGGAAACCAAGTGATGGGTAAGCATGAAGAAGTTTCAGGTACATGCTAGAAAAAGCCTAAAGTGTCTTGAAAGAATTATTGGTAGATATGAAAACTGAGAGTGATTTTGGTGAAATCTCAGATGAAGAACATGCAATTGAAAACTGCAGGTAAGAATATTATTTTAATAATGTGACAAAGAACTGGAATAAACTGTGCCCTGGTGTTTTGTGGAAGGTAGAACTTGCATTACAGAGGTGTAAATAAAGTGTTCTGATTTCTTATTGCTTATAGTAAAAAGCAAAAAGAGAGAGAGAAATTGAAAGATTTGTTAAGTAAAATGGAACTACAACTTGATTTGGAAAATTATCAATCTTCCCATACTACAAAAAAATAAGAGAAGGTATATTCTGAAGAGAACACCAGAGTATGGCCCATTGCTCCATAAAGAAATTTGTCAGCCACCTTCACAGAAGCAGGAAAAGAGGGGACTGTGTCAGATGAGACATTGACAGTTCAGATCAAAAGAAAAAGAATGAAGTACAGGAAGGCTTTTAAACTTCCAGGATTCTGAAAGACTGAACTGTAGAGTTATCAGGCTCCAAATATCCTTTTCCTTAAAAAAAAAAAAAAAAAAAGAAGGAATAACCTCTACAGCAATCCATAAATCATCAGTGCTGCCATTCTTACCAGACAAGACAGAGCTATTTCCTCCTCAGGTTTCATAAGGTAGGACCCTGTTCTTGATGTTTGCATGCCAGGATGCCCCTGCCTTAGGGACAAGGCCACTGCCCAGAGCTGAGAGGGCAGTGCTGTAACCTAGAGTCCTGGGAATGAGGCTGCCACCTCACTGGGCCTGGAGACCAGAGAGACAAAGAGGATTATTCTTGAGCCTTTATAGTTAATGAAATCTTCTTTTCAAGGTTTTGATCTTGATTAGAGTCAAGATTTTCTTACTTCTAATTTTTTCCTTTTGGAGTGAGAATGTTTATCCTATGCCTGTCCCATTTTCATACTTTGGAAGAATATAACTTGTCTGGTTTCCTAGGTTCATAGTAGGAAGGAATCCTGCCTCAGGATGAATCATACCTAAAGTCTTACTCATTCCTGATATAGATGACATTTAAATGAGACTTTGGACTTGGTTGGAATTGATGATTGAATTAGTTAAGAATCAGGGGGCTGTTGAAACAGGGTGAATATATTTTCCATGTCAGAAGGACCTGACTTTGGGGAAGCCAGGGGACAGAGTATTATGAATGGAATTGTGCTCTCTTTCAGTTCATACATTGAAGTCCTGATCCCCGATGTGACTATATTCTGAGATGGAATCTTTTGGGAGGTGATTAGGGTTAAATAAGGTCATGAGAATTGAGCCTAATCCAACAGGACTGGCACACTTATAAGAGAAGCAAAGCCCTCTCTCTTTGCACACATATAGGGGCAAGACCATGTAGGGACAGAGTGAGAAAAGGGTTCTATACAAGGCAGGGGGGGAGACTTCACTAGAAGCCAACCCTGATGTGATATTCATCTTGAACTTCTAGCTGCTGGAATTGTAAGAAAACACTTCTGTTGTTCTAGATACCCATTTTATGGTATTTGGATAAGGCAGTCTTAGCAGACTAGCATAAATAGTCTAAACTTTTTCTAGGTTTTGTGGTGATATTGCAGCATCCCCTTATCTAGCTGTCCAGAGGCTAATAGCTAACATGTAGAGCTCCTTTGATACTTTCTTCCAGAGTACATCATTTCATGTTAGTGCACCAAGCAATGAAGAGTTGATGATGAACAAGACATTGTTAAATTAATGCCCAACTCCTTTACCTGCTTAAGATTTATCAGATATCTTTTCTGACCTGCTACCCAATGAAACAATCCCCTAACTATCAGCTCTCTTTATCCTGCAGTGGCATTTTTCTTCTATAACATGTCAGCTGACATATAAATAATGTGTATACATTACATAACATACAAGCTTTCATCACATGTTCATTTATTTATCTGCACATCTTTTTTCTCCCTAAAGTGTAATATCCAGAAATCCGTGGTCCTTTTTAAATTTTTTTCTGTGCCAGGTCTGTCAGGCATCCAAAAACACTCAAAATATGTTTATTAATTTAAATTAATTAGTGAGTACATAAATGAAGTTCACAGTAGTGAAATTTCTAATATTGATTAAAATGTATTTTCCCTTTCTATATGCTTTTCTGCTTTATGAATTGCTTCTCTTTTCCTTTTTGTATTCTTTTTTAGCACCATTTTCCTTCCTGCTTTTTAACTTTTTCCTTCTGTCTCTCTTTTCCTGTTATTTTTAACCTACCTCTTCTGCTTACTCTTCCACTCTTTCCTTCTCCTTAACAATTTATCTTATGACAAGTACAAAGTATGTTTTAAATTAGTGGTTTATGCATTTTTATTGGTTACAAAACCAATGAAGTCAATTAGGTAAATTCTATCTGAAAGAAAAGAGCAAGTAAAGTTATATTTGATTTTCATCCCAATTGGCTAGTAAACCATGAATTAAAAATTATTATTCTTAGTCTTATAATGACTCTAGTGCTTCATTCTGAAACTGCTCACAGTCCCTCTATATGGATTTTTTAAAAAGATAAGGTTTAACTGCCAATATTAAAATATTAAAAACCTGGATGAGGTTTAGCTGCCAATATTAAAATATTAAAAACCTGGATTTTTGATTCTTACTGGGAAATCACATCCTCATGAAGCCACTGTTGCTGACTGAGTAGCAGTGGCTCTATGTGATCTTGAGATTTTCCCTTCTTTTCACCCATTACCCTTACAAGATTCCCTATATCCCTGTCCATTTGCATCTCATAGTTAACCCCTGGAGATATGTGACATCATTTTATTCCAATCTACACGATGGAATATTTTATAGGATGTATAAATAAAGATATGATAATTGAGATAAATCTCTCTAGAATATTTTAATGGGGTAAGGGGAATTTTAAATTTGGTTTAATTTGGAGACATTCTATAGTTAATTCCATTTGTCAAATTTATGATTTTCCATATTACTCACCTCCCTTTTGCCCTCTAAAAGATTTAAAGAATATGTTGCTTAGACATGAATGTTTCCTTAGGATCTAGACTAAGAATCATCACTCCTCAGAGATGGCTCTAATCTGAAATCTCAAGGTTATAGCTAACTTGTTCTGCTCTTCCTTTACATTTTGGGTTCCAAGAGCCAGGAGGATCTTGCATTATTTCTGTTGCCAATTCCATTTATTGTACCTCCATTTAAGGAGAAAGCCTTTTTCTCTCTGGCCTTCTGCCACTGTGATATTTCCCAGACTGATGTCCCACGTGTTCTTACCAATTCTTGTAGAAAGTAGATTCTTGCCGTCGAACTCATATACATACATTTTATATACTCTCCCTTGATGGGAATTTAGGAATTCTTAGTTCTCTATGTTCTTTAACATTTTGAGAAAGTTACATAGTGCCAAGTCAAACCAAACACAGAATCAGCCCTCTTTTCATAAAATTGGATTGACTACTGTGTCTATATTCTCACTGCAAAGGGGACTTCTTCCTTTCCCCAAAACTAGATCTTGAGATATCTATCCAAAAATTTGGCATTTAGAGATAATCTTTATACTTGGAGGCACCATATAACTTCCTCAGAAATACAATTCCTATAGGGAACAGAATTCCAGAGAGAAACAAAGAGACAACCAGGTCTGCTTTGCCCTCTGGATCAGAGAAATTAAAGCCTTGTTTGGAGATTAGAATAACTGAAAAGAGATAAGCATGGGCCCACTTCCTGTTTTCTTTTTCCTTTCTTTGTAGTACTGGGGATTGAACCAAGGGGTGCTGTACCACTGTCATATACCCTTAGCCCTTTTTATTATATTTTGGCCCAAGGGCTCTCTGAGTTGTCCAGTATGGCCTAGAGCATATGATCCTCCTGCTTTAGCTTCCCAAGTTGCTGGGATTATAGGCGTGTACCACTGCCCATGGTTCCCACTTTCTTAAAATAAATGCTATGACACCATTCAGGGACAATGTGATAGTATGTATAGGGTTTTTCATGTTCAATTAGCATGCTATGTGTACAAACAAATAAGGAAAAGATGTTAGAATATTCAGTTCTACAATCTTCTGGGACAGAATGATGATATAAATCTGACAATAAGAGGATAGGAGAATGTTCCCTCTGACATGCGTAATTAGTGGTGAACCAGACCTGAAATTTGTTCTCTACTCCTCGACTACCCTAAATAAGAATACCTGCCTGCCTGGCATTCTATCTATATTATTGTGGATGGAACCAAGTTTGTAGGTCTATTTTGTGGATTCAATCTAATGTTCCAGGATGTCCACTGACAAGGAAGCCATGATTTTGGCAACTTCAGTATTTTTGTTTAACTTTGTATAGTCTAGTATGAGACTGTTCTTTGCTTTAAGTTATTAAATGTTTATTTTGGAAAGTAACTTCATGCAGAGAGAGTGGGCTGTACTTTCTTAACAAGAGAAGCAGATGCCCTGGTACAAAGAAATTGATATGTTCATTCAGAGCAAAGACACATTTGTAGATGAAAAAAGATTTATAACACTGCTTGCAAAATGCCTCACTTGTCATCTGTAAGCAAAACTGCCCCATGGCTTTTAGAGATCTATGATAGATATACATTGTAAAAAATAGTATAGTGAGATTAAATTTTAAAAAACAAATATTAAAACTAGGATGTAAATTCTGAGTGATTTTTGTCCATATTGTTCACAGGTATAATCCCCACACTTAGGTCATTGTTTAATGACAAAAATATATGTTGAATAGATGAGTAAACTTTTGGAAGATTGTTAAATCATAGGGAGTTAAGAAGAAATAGTTCACTAAAACATGGAGATGAATAACCGATATTGTGACAGGATGTTACTATTCAGGATTTATTTCACTTTGGGTATAATTCAGTGAACCCTGAACATATCTTTGAATTAACTGACATTTGCAATTGGCATCTATTACAGTTGAGCCCCTTGAGACTCTCTTTCCACTCATTTTAAGTGTTCACCTCTCCAATGATCTTTCCTTTCATTTTCACTTTATGGTTCCACAAATCTAAACATGCTTTGAAGAAAGCATCTCTAATTAATATTATGATGCATACATGCCCTGATTTTTAAAAGTTTTAATAATAAAAAGAAATAAAATAAAAAAGAAGTCCCCCTAGTTGAATGTCAGGTTACTGACAGCAAATTATGGAAGTTACTGATGGATTCTTCAGACACTTGTTGGCCCCTCTGTCATTGCCATGAATATTGTGTCTATTCAGTCTACAAGTGACCAGTGTTAGAACTGAATTTGTGATCACTCAGAAGCATTTGCTAACAATATTTTTAAATGTTTGGTGTACTTAGGGTGTGTTTCTCTGGACGAAGGAACTACTCAATCTGATTAGGTTTTGGACTTAAAAAAGTACTTGTTAAAGACAATGGTCTTGGTTGCAGCTTTATTATGTTCAAGGGAAAACCTTGAGAAAGGAGAAAAAAGGGCATCAGAATGTCAAAGTTTCTCACTTTATATCTATCTGGCCCAGTGGACAGATTCATCACACTGTGGTAACAGCACAGATAATCATACAAAGACCCAAGTCACAGAACAGAGGGAACAAATGTTGCTTCTGCATCTAATTTATCAAATATACCTATGAATCAAAATTCTCCAGAGATTTATAAACACTAGTGTGTAACTTAGGGAAAGGGAGCTCATTGCTTTAAATGTAACTGATCTGTATTTGCTTGCTGAAAACAGGAAACTAAAAGCCTATGAAGAAATAGGAGAAATGATGATATGTTCTTTATGGCATTTGACTTACTCTGAAGTTAGATTCTGCAATTTTCAATTGGCCAAAATAAAGAATATGGAAACAATATTGAATATTTTCCTAGGTAAATGTAATTTTAGGTATGAAACTTCAATTATTTTCAGTCAATGGATCTACTGAAAGAAACTGCTTTCTTATCTTCTATGATACAACCTATAACAGCAGGGATTCAGGAAGTGCTCAATAAATATTAATTTGTAGCAAGAATGAAAAAACCTTTCTCCATCCCTCTATATTTTCTGTATTTAATTTCATATTTGGACATCAAATCTACTAGACATAAATAAATGAATAGTACTTATAAATTCTTTTATATATCTTTCACATTTTCACTGCTTCTGATTATTCCAAGATTATATCTGAAATTTCTTGCCTCAGGAGTATGGAACAATGCTGAGATTTTTTTGTTTGCTTGTTGTTGAAGTGTATTATTTCTTATTATTGCCTATTTGGCAAAGGGAATGAGAAAAAATAGTTTGTTTGGGCTAATATTCTTTTAAGTAGTTAGTGAAAGTTTTCGATTCCCTGCTGTGACCCATGCACTAGGCTAGTGACTGCAAGCAGGATTCTAAAATAGCTTTCCCTGTGGTCCCTGTCTTCAACTTAGATGTAGC
Source organism: Glaucomys volans (assembly GCA_020662805.1). Classification (NCBI taxonomy): domain Eukaryota; kingdom Metazoa; phylum Chordata; class Mammalia; order Rodentia; family Sciuridae; genus Glaucomys; species Glaucomys volans. The sequence continues at coordinate 337,185 of JAJEJO010004735.1, forward strand.
TCTGATGAAGCATCAGAAGCATCATCCCAATATTTGTCTCAGTCTGTGGCAGATGGAAGTCTTAAAGGCTTACCCTCTTGTGTTACTTAGGTCCCAAGGAAAGAGCCATCCTTCTCCACACTGGTTCTTCCAGAAAGACATCTTGCATTGATTCAAGAACTTGTTTCCATAACCTTTTATGGTGACTGATTCCTAGATTCTGTTCAATTATCTCAAATAAGTGGACACTAATGCCATTTGATAGGAGAACACAAAGCAAAAATAATAAGGGAAAATTAGAGGAATTAGAAACTTTCCTATTTACATAAGAACTATTAATGGTCAGGAAGGCAGCAGGGTTTATTGGGGAGGGATGCTAGATGTGGAATAAGACGATATGGATTTAGATTCTGCCTCTGTCACTAATTATTCCTGGTGTCCTTGTGCATGTTAGTTCAGCCTCTTTAAGTCTTGCTTCTTATATATAAGAATTTTGACTTCATGTCTTAATACATAGAAATAACTCATATTAATATTATATTTTTTTGTTGTCCATGAAGACCAGTTTAACCACTATTTGCTCAGTAAATTAATCAGGCATAATTTTTGCCAATTTTAAATAAATATGCCTTCTAATTACCAGTAGAAATTAAAACTTTGTAATCTCACAAAGAATCCAAAATATGGCTTTCATGATGTTCATTGAAATTGTATTATACGTAAAATATGTCTAAAATTGTGAGACTTTCTAATTGTTATGTAAATCTTGAATAAAGAAGTGTGGATAATGCTAAAGTTCCTTTTATTCTTTTCCCCATCAGAGAGTTAGAGTCTGTAAAACATTATTTGGTAAGAGGGAGCACAACCTGCAGTTTTTCATTTGCTTAAAGAAATAACTAAGTTCACTGTTTTCAATTATGCTTTAAGACATGATCTTCTGTCTTAAGAGGATGAAATCAAGTACAGCATATGAGCCACACTCTTCTTATTCACAAGCACAGTGCAGGAAAAAAGGAATTGGCCTTGATCAAGAGCTTCAAGGGGCAGTTCAACCCTGACACTCCTGAAGGACTAAGTGGCCTGCTAACAAGTTCCGAGCGAATGATGCTTTCTCTGGCTATAGTTCAAGTTGCAAAGAATAGAAAGCTATTGGCTTCTCAAAATGTGGCAAGGACATTCTAGCATTCTCTTCACCAGACACTTGATTTGGTTGTGTTCAAAAACAAAACAAAAAGCAAAGAGAAATAAATCAATAAAGAAAGAAAAAGATAAAAATAAGAAAGAAGGAACTTTATTTTAGGGGTGGTATGTTTCCTTTCAAGTTCTTAAGATCACTAAGAATTCTGTAGTTATCCTCATGTATATCTAGTGCTCTGTACCTATTCCACTGTTTTTTTGCTGCAATCCCTCAAATTCCCACCCCAACTTAATAGATTGGAAAAAGTCCATTCTTTTTCATGTTCTCTTTTCTTCTCATGTTTTTCCACCTTATTTAAATTTCCCTCTCTGTTTCTTTCCATCTATTCTTCTTTAAAGTTCTCAGTTTTCTTAAACGTACCCTAGACATGATAAACCCAAAGGATTTTTTCTTTGTAGGCTGAAGCTTTAGTTGCTTGCACCTCTTGATCTACACCAAATCATGTATTGCCTTAGGGGTCTCAGATAGTTGTTTTGCAATGCTGCTGAATTTACTATGCTGTGAAACCTTGTCTTTAATCCAGACTATTGGTTGTAGGGTGCCACTGTCTTTATCAGCATTTATTTTTTTTAAATGGATGCTTACTACTTAATTTAATCCAAGATTCATTTTTATCAATTGCATTTTTATTGTTTATTTGGCAAAGGGTTGAAAGGATCATAAACATCCTGTGATTTGTTACTTATTTGACTTCTATAGTGGCCATATAAAAGTTGCCATGCCCTAGGATCCTGGCACCTCTGGAACCCTGCAAGGATTTTCCTTCATCTTTAATCTGCATTGACTCATGTGCTCAAAGCACATGTCTGTGTCTCCTTTCAATAAAAAATGTTATATTTGCTCTAAAACTTACAAGGAGATGTTAGAGAATCATAAGGGATCATAAATACTAAGCTAATTAACTAATAAGACTTTGGAATAATAAAAATAAAATTGTGGCTATGAGCTGCCAATCAACAAAATTTATTCATTGGTTTGAAAGATAATGGTCCATATTGGTGTATCTCAAAATAGTTCTTGTAAAAACCTTTTTCATCAGGTATATAGATAAGTCAAAATAATTTAAGGAAGGAGTTATGATTAGAAATATTGAGTCCTATAATAATTAAATAGAGAAGAGTTGGAGACTACCAGCTTACCCACCTCTTCAAACCAGCATGAAAGGAGTAAAAATGTGGCCCAAGGCCTGCCAATGCTCTGGGTAAGATGGCTTCTCTTGCTTCAACTCCGGAAAGAAGTACTGCATGGTCCAAGCAACTGCCTCCCTCCACCTTCTCCTTTTCCTGCAAAAGGAAGCCATCTTAGCCTATCACTTACTGCCTTGAGCCAATAGTTCTAATCTCATGTCCTTAATTTTTATTTATGCCAGTATTCAAGATGTGGAGGACTTACCAGACCCTCTCTTCTCTTATAGAAATGCTCCTCCCAAGGCAGTTCAATGGACTGAGGCCACTGTTCGCCATCACTCTCCCAGCCCTTTCTCCTACAAGCACTTACCAGCAGCTGAGATTTTATATGCTTTACTAATGATCTGTGTCTCCTGACTTAAATATTCGAAGGCAGGTTTATGTGTGCACATGTGTGTGGATGTCTGTTTCTATACTTCCAGTGTTTAGAAGAATGTCAGTGCCTATTATAAATAGGCCCTAGCCTACTTGTTGAATGAGTGCATGGATTCATGCATGCATTTCTCCTGGAGAGTCTGTCTATGAAGGAGGCAAGGACTCTGCAGAGGCAGGTCTTCCATGGGTGGCTCTGGAGCCAATCTCCTCAGTGTCAGCTGATTGTTTGCAGTTGCTACCACTTAGAAATCCCTTTAATTGTCTGTGGATGTTCCAAAGCCATTTTGAAATGCTCAACTTCAAGGGTTCTGTGCTAAAGGATAATCCATAAGGAAAAACTCTAATACCATAGATGCTGAGGCTATAATGGTGAGCAAAACCAACCATCTTTGTTCTCATTTGCCATTCATTAGAAATTATTTAAATTTCAAACACCAAATGGTTCTATAGATTGGATTGGATGAGATTACTTGTATCATCTTTTATGCACTGGTGACATAGAACATGTATTATGTATTATTATCCTTCTCTCCATCTCTAACCACCCGCATCTCCACCCTAGAACTTTTCCTCATTATGTTTCTATGCCCAGAACCCCTGCATTCTTTCAGTTGATCTCTGAACAGAATTCTTTTTTCCTTTTACATAATAAGCTACAACCATATATCTCCATCAGAATTTACTACATTGTTTTCTAATTTTTTGCTTACTAGTTCTTTCTATTTCAGTAAAATCTATTCAGAATAAAACATTTTTTTACTAATTGTTGAATTTCTAACACTGAAACACTCTCATACATAGAACAATACGTGCATATGAACCAATGTATGAATAAATGCATGAGTAATGAAATTTGAGCAGAACTTGAAATTAAATGTAGTCATTAAGAATTTTAATCTTATGAATAAATATGCATTTAATCTGTAATGTGAATTTTTATCTTTCCAGTTTTCTTATAATTTCTGTGCTTGTGTATATGTGAGAAATTTGAGTTTCTCAGCCACAGAGGTTGAGGCCTCTAATTTGTAAGTCATAGTGACAGAGATAATACACTGACTGACTGAAATGCTGTGACACAACCTCCTAAAACACTTTAGACCTCTGTTCCTGCATCTTCACTCCATTTCCAAACAGCTTGCTAGAATCTGCATTACCAATAACACTACAGAGATTGTAAAATTATGATTATGACTAATCCCCTTTAGGTTTGTCAAATTATTTTTTATTAGGATTTCTATTTTGTTTGGTTTGGGATCTAATCATAATTTAACAAATATTTACTGAGCGTTTAATATAGAGCTGTCATTGTGCTGGTGCCATGGTCAGAAAGTATGCTAGGCATGAAAATTTCATGAGAGAAATTATTAATTTCAAAAACTTTCTACCTATTTAGAATCCCAGAGCCTGAATATCATAATCTCCACTGTAATTTTCTTATTCTTGAAAAACTGCCTTTCAGTAGGTAAATTGGCTTCATCATTCACATTAGCCAACATGTTTTGATATGCTTCATAAAGTAGTTAGCTCTGAATAATATAAAAAATGCACCTCATCCCTTCCCTTGCATTTATTAGCTCATTTTAAAAATACTTTTAATGGAAAATATCAAACAGAAAAAAATAGAAAAGATAGAATGCTATGGGATTACAAGAATCAACAACTCTGCTTCACTATTTATCAACATTTTTGTCTAGACCCCCACCAATTTCTCTTCTCCACTCCACTTTCACCCTGCATATTATTTGGAATTAAGCATATCAATTAGTCCTTAAATATTTGCATATGCAACTTTAAAATATCAGTACTAAATTATTTTATCAAGATCACAAAACATGTGTCCTACTAAAATTTTTAATATTTTCTCAACTTCAGTGTTCATACTTTCAATTCTTGCATACACAGTATTTTTTTGTTTCAACAAAAATACAAATAAGTTACACATATTGAAATTGGTTAATATTACCCTGAATTTTCTTTCATATTATATGTCATTAACTTTACTCCATATTATGTAAACTTTATCCCTTAGGGATAACCATTAGGACAGAGGTTGAAGTTTATTCTTTTATTTTTAAATTAACATATGTAACATAAATATTAGAATATATGTGGGTATCTATACCTCTCTTCTTTCTTAGATAAAGTATTCTTTCCCTAAGTTTTCTATAGTATTCGTTTGATCTCTAGTTGCTTTTCCTTTTGAAAAGAATAATTGTATTTTTGTTTCCATGGGAAGCTCTATGGCAGTACCCTGATGGTACTTGTAGATCTTTTTCTTTTTCTCAGTTTTATCAATTCACCTTGATGACCATTATAAAATTAACCAGTATTCTGTTTCTCTCCAGAATTTTTCTCCCCTCCTTTCACCTAATATGATTGTATGTGGTTCTTTGATTTTGGCACTTTTCCTCTAGTTGCTCTGTCTGTTTCTTCTGAGGGATTCAGGCAGAATTAAGAACCATGGGCTTCTGTCTCTGTCTTCCTGTATGTGGGCTAACTTGCTTTGCTACCTCTGTTAAAGGACATTATTGGGAATCTACTTTAAGAGGAAAATTATTATTTTACTATTTATTATTATTTTGCTACTTCTCACAGTATTTCCAATTCAAATGGAATTAAGTTAATAAATATAATCAGGATTGGAATTTAAGCAGCTTGTAGCTTGTAGAATCTTGATGGTCAAAAAGTAAATATTCATTGAACTGATCTCCAGGTTTGAACCTTAACATTACAAATTTCTAGGTAATTACCATTCTTCTAAATGCTAAAATGCTGTGGAAAGTTTATAATTTTTGTATTATTCAAATGTAGTTCAGGCAATTTTACCTTTGTTCTTTTATTTTAAAAGTTAATCTCATAATTAACAAAAAGCAATTATAAAGTACTTTCTAACTCTTGAGAGTTATAGACATACTGAATAATAACTCTGAACTCCGTGTGCCTTTTATAATTTATAAGTTTTTATGTGGAATGAAAAACAATTACCCTAGGAAACACTGGTAGCTCCACTTTGATGAGTTCAATAGCTGTGCTTTAGGTTCAGTGTCTCTGAGGAGAGAAGAAGAAAAGAAAGGAAAACAGGCTTTTTGTAAGGGGGAGACAGCTTGTGTATTTTTCAGTCAGGTTCCTTCTGTAACCAAGAATATCTTTCTCTTTGGGTAACCCATTCTCCAGTTCCTTGAGTTTTAGGCTCAGCCTTTGTGCCGTGAAAGAGATCCAAGCAAAAGCTCTCCCCAGCTCCTACTGGCTTCCAGCATTGTTTGTGCTCCGGCCTGAGTCACATCATTTGATTGCAGCAGGGTGATTCCTTTATTAGAGAAACTAAAAAAGAGAAAGCCAAATTCTGATGGCAAGCACACAAAATGCCTTCTTTTCAAGAAATGATTCTCTTCAAACTGTTTATTTCTAATATAACTGTCAGGAAGCTGAGTACAACAGCTATCTGGAAAGGTGAAGAACATATATTTTCCCTTGTGGAGCTTTATCCTACCTTGTATGCTGTTTGAAGGATGTGTTCTTCTATCTATGTGAAGCACAGATTAGAGGAACAGTTTATGCAGTGAAGTTTGCCTGTACCTCTTTCTTAAAGAATCCCATCTTGGCAGACATTTTCCATAATGCTTAGTTGTTTGTACTCACTGTTTGGTTCCTGCCTTCTTCCCCAAATGCCACCAAATATTTCTGCTAATGCAGCTAAAATGGAAGAGTACTTGCACTTTAAATGTGTCCTGCAATTCTTCATTTCTGCAGAGACTTGTGCTGTCAGAGTCCTGGTCTGTGCAGACAAGGAGGCAGATTCTTTAGGACTCCTGTATTTCTGGGGCCACGCAAGGGTTACATCTTGTCTGAGCCTTAGCAGTGGAGAAAACAGCCCAGGCTCCTTGCCTCCCTCCTGTTGGGGTGGTTAGAGGAATTTCGCAGACCCTGCACTCTGTGCCTTTGGTAATAATTCCTCTTTCATAAAGGCTGACATGATGACACTGCCTCCTACTCAGAATGCAATGATAGTCAAGGTGATGCTTCCAGGGAACAACAGCTCTGCAGCCAGGAGTTTCTGCAGAAAAGCAGCACTACCTCAGACAAGCTGATGCACACTGATAAAACGTACCCACACTTCAGCGACTTGCTCCTGGACATATACTTAGTAGACTAATTATTTCTTATCTCTTACACCGCTCTTCAATATCCAATTTCAGGTGATCATTCAATTTCAGTTTACTGCTCCGGTTATACTGCCCTTCTTTTGTTGACTTCATCACACAAAGCTTCCTTCCTGCAGCAGAATCTTTTCAGGTTTTTCTTTCTGCCTAGAACACTTTGCCCAAGATCTGCCACCAGATATTACCCCAATACTTTCTGTGTTAAAGAATTCTTGTAGAGGTTTTCTCTTCAGGTCTAAAGTACTCCTATTTACTCAGTGGCATACCATCTTATTGCATTTCTTCATAAGCTCAAATGATATTTCTTATTTATCATTTAATTATTTGCAAACTGAGTCTCCCCCAAAATATTAGGAAATATGCTTCATTAAATAATGAACTGTGGAGAACTGTGGTCTCCAGTGCTTAAATGGATAAGAACTTTGTAAATACTTGTTGAATAAATGATCATTCTGCATTATCTGCCGTTTGTTGAGGATTAATTTCTAGTCTAAAACGATATTTTAAAATCAAGAGCATTTGATTTTTATGGAATACAAATATTACAGTAAATAGTAAATGGCTATCCAAAACATGAATGTACTCCTGCAAAACCAATATTCCAATAAAGGCCTGAAGAAGCATAATGGTCTATAGGAGAATCTGAATTGACAATGTGGTTTACTCTTAAATAACTCACTAAATGGCTCTGATGACTTTGATGACATAGCCTCTACTCTCCATTCTGAACTAGAAAATAGTGTATCTGAGTAGTTTGTTATTTTTGTTCGTAAGTTGGGCAATTTTAAATGTTGATAAGAATTTTTCCTTTATAACTCACATATATATTACATGTTCTCTGGTGGGTTTCAAAATATAAGAGAAAAGAGTAACACAAAGATTAACACAATTTGGTAAGTACAGATTAAAAGGACTCACTTGTCATGAAGTAGCTTTTGGTTTTGGTACAGTATTGGACCTCTGAGAACTTGGGAACATCTCCTACTTTCTAGAGTTGATCACAGTATTTTGCCAAATTGTTAGAGGATTTACAGCCTCCTCCCCCTCTATCTGGTAAGGGTTTTATTATGTTGATGTAAATGGTGATCTAAATTTTGAATTAGCATAATTGAGCAGTTGGTTGGGGCAACATGGACAAGCAAACTTAAGGTGGCTTCACCAGAGAAACTAATAGGGATCCCATTTGCACTCTGCCTCAGGACAAATGGACATCTCAAGCCAGTTTTTTCTGTGTGTCTCTTTTCAGGAGTTGCCATTTTGTAGCTGTGCCAACTATACTAACTGCAGGAATATATAGTCAGATACAGTGCCTGGAAGAAGCTGAGTTAGGGTTGTGCTAGAACCACAAGCCACTGCATGAGCTCCCACCTTCCTTCCTCCCCTTTTGAGTGTGTTTTTTCATGAGAATGTGCAGAAGTCTTCTACTAGAGGCTCACTCTCTTTTTCCATCTGAGTCAAGGTTTTTGAGGAAACGATAATAAAATTGGCTCAGGTACTTTGCTTGAGAGTACCTGTTCTGCCCTGTGGCACTTGAAATGGGTGAAAGATTTTTGATTATCTAAAAAAAACCTGTGTAAATAAAATAACATATAGAGATAGTACTAAAGGTTTGAGCTCCTATAAAGAGAAAAATTACAAGAACCTCTGAGAAGTTCCACCTTTAAATCCTGTCTATATCTATATAGACTTAAAAAATCAAAACCTTTCATTTGCCCTGCCTTTAGTCATTGAGAAATAGAATAAGATATTATTAGTCAAAGTAGAGGCATCCACTTGCCATTGGGGCTGAGGTTTTAGAAAATTTCCATGTCAATAATTGTGTCTAGACTGTTGGACCATGACTGTCCATACCCAGGTACAGTACATTGATCACATTTGTTAATGGGATAGAAAATTTTGATTTTTCTAGTTGAATCTATTCCAGAAGCTGAGAACAAATGGGAAGGGAGTAGATAGCTAGAGGCACAGAATGATTGGATCAATGCAGGGAAAAGAAATTCCTCTAGAGAAGTGAAATCATCAATGCAAGACCTCCTCAGAGTGAAATGACCCAGACAGACATAATGATTGCCAATGTGGAATGACATGCGTGCTGACGGTTTATTTCACAATTGGACTTGTGTCCTTCTGAGAATTAATTTCTCACCCACTCTGCTCTCAGATTCGATCTGGTTTGAAGTCTTTTGAAGATATCAAGAGATTCTAACACAGGTGGCAATGGTATAGGAAGAGAAAAAAAGAACAGTGGAATAGAACAGAGATCTCAGAAGGAGAACTATGTAAAGATGGAAAATTGATAATAACTCTAATACTACAAAAAGTGAGCTAAGATTGGGAAAACTGGCTCAAATATGAACAAAATCAGAGTCAGATCTCCATCTTATACAATGTATAAGACCTTTTAAAAAGAAAAAATATAACTCAAATGGAAGAAAATTTATGAAAATATTTTTGTAACAAGAGTGGGGAATTTATTTACATTTGCAAAAATAAGTGTCTTATGGAAATACATAGTGGTGAGTCACTTGCAGTATGCTCATACATGTACGTTACAAAGTTAGTTTTTATAAAAAGATCCAAAAACAAAGATTATATAATGAAAATATAACTAAACAGTTCGTTACTAAGATGAAAGCCTTCAGTTGTGGCACAGACAAAATTAATAGATGACTGTCTAGGAAAATATATTTGCATTTCTTAAAAGCAGAATAGGAATTTATACATTTACTATACAATGAAGTCTTTCAAGAATCAAGAAAAAATAAGGGAGAATACCAAATAGAAAAATAACCAAAATATAAGATTTTAAAAGGCAATTCCCAGTTGGGGAAACTCACATGGAAAGCAAGTAGGTGGAGAAGCTAAAATTTAGTGGAAATTTTGGGAAATTTTGATGGAAATGAGACAACATGCATATCTATTTGAATCATAAAAATTAGAAAATGTATAAAAATAACAATTGTTGATAAGGACTTTAGAAAAGAGAACTCTCATGCCAATCTGTGGACATAATGAGCTAGTACAAATCATATTCTGTGTGTGGAGGGGTAGATACAGAGATTTGAACCAGGCAGCACTTTACCCCTGAGGACATTCCCAATCCATTTACTTTTGATTTTGAGACAGGGTCTCACTAAATTGCAGAGGCTGATCTTGAACTTGTGATCCTCTGGCCTAAGCCTCCTGAATCACTGGGATTAGGGGTATGTACCACCTTGCCCAGCACAAATCACATTTTTTAAATATCTTTATTTGATTTACTTACTCATTTTTATGTGGTGCTGAGGATCAAACCCAGTGTCTCACATGTGTGAGGCAAGTACACTACCACTGAACTACAACCCCAACCCTACAAATCACATTTTTAAAACTGATTTTTTAAAAGCAATCTGTCAGTACTTAAAAAGAACATATCATCTATGTCACTACAGGTAGTAGTCCTGGATATGAAAACCAATTCATTCATAGATTGTAAGGGACATAAAGATATTTATTCTGGATGAGTTCATAGTAGGGAAGAACTGGGGCTGGGATTATAGCTGACTGGTACAGAGCTTGCCTAGCATGTCTGAGGCTCTGAGTTGGATCCTCAGCACCACAAAGAAATAGTCAAAAAAGACACATAATAGTAGAAAACTGGATCTAAACTAGGTGTACTTCACTTGAGGAGGCCATCATACTCTGCAGCAGTTAAAATCAACACACATGGACACTCTAATTGTGCATGCAGCCACATTGCTAGAGTTCTAGCAACAGTGAAAAAAGAAATAATGAAATAATAACATTCAAAATAGTGCATTTATTGTATAAAGACACATAAGAAACTATCAGAGTACCAGATGGTTCTCATAGGAGCAGAGGGTAGTATAAATAAGGATTAGCAATCTGAGTGGAAAAATAAAACAAAACAGTAGAGGAAACCTGCATGGATATGTGCTGACAACATGTTGTGACATGAGGGCAAGATTCTCACAATGCTCAATATTCAAATGCCGCTGCCTCCCCCACCATAGACTCATACCAACAACCACTCTGTCAGTTCAACTGGCTTAGTGTTAATGAGAGGCACAATCTCTTTTAGTCTCTTTCCTCTCTTTCACCATGAAGAAAACCAGATTTTGACCTTGGTCTTCTACAAGTATTGTGTATCTGTCTACTCAGAGAAATAACTGAGCAAGGATTTTCTTTCATCTACTTGAGTTCTTCCAGTTTACCTAAAGTGATGTGAAGGGGTCCCAATTGTTTGGCTAAGAAAGACTTTATTTTTCTCCCCAACTGGGAGACTTTAGCAATTTAGTTGCTCATTTTTCATTCCTGTGTTTAAGGACTGAGCCATTGTGTTGACCTCCTTCAGTTGACATTTATCTATTTGTATTATTCTGTTCCTATGTCTTTATAATGATAGTTTATGTGGATCTGTATTCATTGATCACAACAGATTATTTTTGATCTGAAACTAATGCATCCTACTTCTTTATGGGAAGAATGAAAGTCCTCCAACTTTGCAAAACATTCAAGATGGTCATGGACTGGGATGTCCAACAGTACTCAGTTTCATTGTTTCTCTATATTTCACTGATATGGAATAAATGGAAGGAAATTTTTCCACAGAAACTGTTCTGAAGTGGAAACTCTAATTTCTATTACAATTTTTTTTTAAAATTTTTATAGTTAGAGAACCAGAGGCAGAACAATTACCCCTAAAAGGGGATATTATTTCTTAATCTGAAGTGCCACACTGTGCTCTGAAGTCTAAAGAAGAGTAAAAAAGGAAAACAAAATTTTCCCTCCTCATTTTTGTATATTAAGGAAAATACATGCATACACTTTTTTTCTGTAACAAAAATGAGAAAGCCAGGAACTCAAGTAAAATATATTAGCAATAAATCCCATGAAATTTAGTGTCTTGTAAATCTGGCTTCTGACTTTGTAATCCAGAGGAGGAATGGTTGCTTGATCAGGCTCAATCACCTAGAAGAGTAAAGATTTATAGTGAAGCCCTAAAAACAAGTAGCTAATTTTCTTGAGGAAAAAAAACAGGAACTTTCTGAGTCTACATTTCAGGTATGTTGGAAAGATTAAATGAGATAATGCATAAAATATTTGTTTATTATTCATATCACATGGCAAGTTTCTGCAATACAGTTTGGTATCTATTCTTTTCAATCCTCTTATTGTCTTGAAAATGCATATGTTTGTTACTTTTGTGAGTTTATGGCATGTCACAGAGTGTGAAGGAAATAAAAAATGTTAACTAAAATTAATTTTTGAAGCATAACATTAAATAGGAAGATATTTTCAAATTTTGCTCTTTTTGATATCAATAGTTAGAAAATATGGTGATACTATATAATGTCCATGATTCAAATTCTAAAAGGCTTCTTTAAGTTTCTTTGATAATCCATTGCTTATTTGCACCAGTTGTTGACACAATAATGACAAAATCTAGAATTTACATCAAGCAGTTTGCAAAAAGTACCCTTTATGCCAGTATGTGCATATTACAGCAGGTACAGAATCGACACCTGAACAAATGGGAAAAACATATATTAGGACATGATTTCTAATAAAAATATGCATATGAATATTTACAGTAGGGAAGCCTGCTCTTGAAGTATATGCCAGTTAATTGCCATAATAATCATTCATCTAAGATGAGTATCATTAGGAAAGCTGTTTTGCTTCCTGAATATCAGTAGGATACTTTCACATAATGAGTTTCTTACCAGAAAGCAAGATTTCTTGGTAGTTTTTGGCTGATGTGGTGAACATTTGTATTTCTGAAATCAGAGTGAATTGACAAAAGGGCTTTTTGCCTTAGTCATTTTCACTTATTAATCTATGTTAGTGTTCAGCATTTGTACTTATGAATTTATTCATAATTTGAGACTAATTTCACTGTGATCTATTCCATTAGGAATATAGAAATTCCTTGTTAAAATGTACATACCCAGGTATCCATTAATAATTATCCATCAAAACAAATAATATGGACTTTCACAATAATTACATTTATCTGGGCTTTTCAGGCCATATGGAGAAATAATTGTCAATGGGTCTTTTATGTTTCAACAGTGAAGTCACTGAATACCCTTTGTTCTACATGATCTTTTCAACTATGTTCATATAACAACCCACCTTGAAAGACAGAGAAAGTGCTTTCTTCCAGGGCAAAAGTTTGCTTTCTGTCTGATATAATAGATTAGTATGTTCTGCCAAAGCAAAGTTTGGCTAGTGTTGCTTGCCCTCTATTATAAAATCCTGGAGTTTTCTAAGCTTGAGATTCCTCATCAAAAGCCTATTGTATATAAAGCATCCACCTCAGCCTCTATGCATCATCTCCATGTGATGTAAGGGTCAAAGGGACTGATATGACCATTACTTTATGCTGCTTGGTACATGGTGAATATCGAAGTCTTTTTTCTCTGATCATGGAGTCTTTTATTTTTTGAAAGCATCCATGAAACAAATCAGGCCAACTTGTTAGCTTTACAGGTATGATAATATTACAGACCTTTTATAATTCTTGACAGGCCATGAAAGTGATACCAAGGTGATGGGAAAGTGAAGAGAGAGATAGATTTAGAATATGGGGTAGTCTGTGGCGAATAAATACACAAGTTGCCCTGTATCTAGAAATAAGTAGAAAGTGATGGATATTGAAACCTCAAGGGTAAACATTAGAAGAGAGGATAATTCAGAAAGAGATGGAGGGAGGTTGCAAGAGACAGTGATGTATTTTATTCCCTAAATTTCATGATCGAATACCTTTAATTCCTTAGCATGCGGATATAAGTCTCATACTTAGGCAAAATGGCTCTAGAATATGAGAATGGAAAATTGTATTGCCTGTTTATATCTCTGAAGAGATAGGAAATAAATCATACTAGAATGGACAAACACTTATTTTAAATGAAGAGAATTCTGAAATGAAGCAATGCTATCACCAAAAACAATGACATATGCTTCTAAACTGAATTTCCATGTGCATAAGCATGAAATAAGAGAATGTTTGGCATTCTAAGCATTCTATTCCCCTTCCACTTCAATCCATTTTTCATATAGCACCTGCAGTGATTCCTCTAAAATCCTCATCAGATTCAGCCAGTCTATGGCTCTAAACTCTTCCAGTGCATTATCCTCTCTCAAAAACATATCCAAATTTGCTCACCATGACTTAGGAGGCTCTTCATGACTGCCCTTTTGCAGTTGTGTTGACTACCTCTATGATCACCCCATCCCTGCCTTTCTTCTCCCCACCACTCTAGCCACCTATCTATTAAATGAACATGTCAATCTTCCTCTCTTCCTATGGACTTTGCCCTCCTACTTACCCTCCTTGCTTGCTTACTCATGTCTTTCGGGTGTCTTGTTATATTATTTTTTAAGTAATGCCCTCCTTGACCATTGTCAATAAAATAGCACTCCTTCCTCCAACTGTCTTATGTTTTGTTCATCAGAGTTAAACCATAAGACTTAATATATGTACACATTTACACTTAACATATAAACACACACACCCATAACCACTTCTAGATTACCTCCCCTAAGCTTATATGGGCTCCAAAAAACTGCTTTCTGTGGGTATTCATTCAGGTGACATTTATCAATTAGTGGTTAATCGTCATGACCTCATTTATAGTTTTATCAAAAGTTTATCTTTTTTATAAAACTATAGTTTTATTAAGACACAACCTGACAGTGTGCTATGAAGTTTACATGTAAACAAAAATTTCACAGAAACCTTACATATGCCTAAAAAGATTTTAGAAGGTAGTTCTAGTTGTAGGTCTAGGTGATATCAAGAACTTTTGGATTTCATTATTCAAGATAGCATTTTAGATATCAGTTAAGTTATAAGATTTTTTCTTCAAAAAAATGTAGTTTTAATGTGTTTAAAGTGACAACTGCTCCAATATGAAAGTTAATCTCTGAGACCAGGGTGTCCGAAAGCACTCAACCTTGAATTGACTTAACGAAACTTGTGCTATCAGTGACTGAATCCTGCCACTAATGGTCCCAGAGTTCAAAGTTAAAAAATCAGGGACTCTACCCCACAGTATGGGCCCTCCTCTTTCCCTACTCTTCTATCTCCTGTACCCTCTTTGACCCCTCCCTTAGAATTTCAGCCAGTGACTTAGAAGGAAGAGATGATATTATTTATAAATTCGTAATTGGAAAAGAAAGGGTTCTTTGTCTGATTTCAAGAATTAGCACGTCTAAGATAGAATGATCTGCCTGTGTATACTCTCCAACAAAAGACCTTCCCATCTCAGTCAGTTTCCGTCTCCAAAATGGCAGTTTTGGAAACTTATGAATTGGCTTTGTCCTTCGTGGGGAACACCATTAACTCAGGCATGGAACACCTTGGCTTATAGGTTTCAGGTATTCACAACTTTTAAACTGTCTCTCACAGTCCTCATTTATGGTGTCAATGACATTTTTTTTAAAAAGGTAAAATATTCTGGACATAGAACCAACTCATTAATTACTTGTTCTTTCCACTATTTCACTATTTTCCCAATCAGGCCCCAAATTTTAATGAAAATGATCCTAGTCATTTCCCTCCTTTCCCTCCCTACCTCTCCCACCCCAAATAACACACCAGTAATAACCAAAAACTATACGCATGCTACCCTGTAAAAATGCAGAATTAACACTATTGGGGAAAAGGCTGTGATTTGTGGAGATTCTCTTTGAACATCAACAGTATCTTTTTGCCTTCCACACACCCAATTCTGCAATTTTTTTTTCCTTCATAGAAGGCCCTTTGCTTTTCTCAGTACAGGATGTGTTGCCTTGAAATACTTACCCCTTTCCCACTCAATGAGATGGGTGTGCAAACTATATAGCTTGGAATGACTTTAAAGCACTTAGGTTGCTGCAGGGCATAGAAACTAGACTGGCTCTTCAAAAGACATCTTCTCAAGCCACCTTTATGGTGTCAAGATTAGTAGAACTTCTTCCCTCCCCACTTAAACCCATGGTCAGAGGCTGCAGGGGCTGGTACTCAGGAGAGTTAATTCTTGTCATCTTTTTTGTCATTATCCTCCAAGGGGTAGTAGGAATGCCATGTCAGCCTTTCCTCACAGAAGGATATGACAACAGGTGAGCCCTTGACATTGCCTTCCTTGGCAGGGTCCAGGTCAGCTTCATCAGTTTTTTCATTTCATCAGGAGCATGAGCTCTCCACTGGAGTCTGTAACTCTAATAATCCACTCAGGTTCCAAACTCCAGGCAAACCCCTGGGTCAAGCCCATGACTTTTCAGTCTTTTCTTTTTTCTTCTTTGGTTTGCTCTCTTCTCCCTTGTCTTCAGAATCAGAATCCAGAATCCGCTTCATGCTTGCCTCCCTCTGATTTATCTGTCTCATGGACTGTTTTCTGCTACTGTAGAAGCTCAGCAATGGGTGGGGGCAGTCCAGGTTCTCTTCTGGCTCTCATGTGTGGTCCTCATCTGAGAAAGCCTTCACTTTAGGAGTTACTCCACTTTGCCCTTTATGAACACTGGAAGATCGAGAACTTTTTCCACCACATATTCCTCTTCCTTATGGTTCTAGTACCTTTACTTTCTTTTTGTTTTCTTTTCTCCCCACAGTGCCTGCCAGCTTTCTGGTATAAAGGGTGACACTGCTCAGAGTAGTGTGCAGGAGTCCAGGAGGAATTGGTATTGTTCCTGGCATGATGCCAGGGGAGTGGCACTCAGGAAAGCAACTGGACAGGTAGCCACAGTGGAGCCCCTAGCTGAAATGGCTTACCACAAGCCCTAGCCAAGGGTCCTCCCCTCAGCTGATCATAAGAGTCTCAAATGCTTTAAAAAGTTCGTCTTTCAACAAAGCCTTTGGTATTCCACCAATAGAGTAACCACAAAGTTTACTAGTCAAATGAGGTCAGAGAAATGGCATATTTGATAATCCTATTAGGATAGAGGTAAAATGGGATTGTCCTAGGGAAAGCAGGTTGCATAGTCATCCTATTGATATGGAATGCAGGGAGAGAAAAGCCGGGAAGTAGCTCCTTCCTATGCCAGGATTGCCTCATTCCACCGATGTTTTATTCTTCCTTTTATGCTTCAAGACTTACCTCGTACTTCACTTCTGTGAACCTTAACAGACGCCATTATGCCTTAAAGTCCAGAAGAAGCAATCACCATCGTCTCTTTCTCTGAACTTCTATATGTATCTTTGTGACTCCTCATGACATAGCACAGTGCCTAACTCCCATTAGACATTCCACAAACTCCATCGAACTAACAATTCTTAAATGAAAGCCAGCTTCTTACAGGACTGTGTGTGTCTGTGAATGGAGCTGGGCTGGATATCAGACCATAACCACCGCTAACAGGTTGATGGAGAATTAGGGTCAGTGGTCTCCTGGTTCTGAGCTTATAATCAGATTTAAAGGTCCTGACTTCTATATCTGAATTAATAACTTTCTGAACTGAAAAATTCCTGGGGAAAGTGCAGCTGTTTTTCCTAATTTTTTTTTCATGGTTTCCTATTTTTTTCTTTTTCTTTTTTTTTTTTTTAAGCAATTTTACATTCTTTCTGAAGGCAAGAAACCAGCAGCCCATCTTTCTAGCAGTCAATTGAGCTACCTGTTTCACTTTCCCCTGGAGCCTGGCAATTAACCACTGCTGGAATCCCTCTGGTCAGGCCTCTAGGAATGCTTTTAACACCAGTACTTCTTCAATTTTCTGTGCTGAAGAGGTCTTCACACTTCATTAACTGAGTACCAACTGTGTAGCATAATCTTATCTACAAGTTTTTCTCAAACCTGCAGCATTTTAGCCCTTAGACATTAGGCTATCACATAGATGGTCTGTTGTTTTTTTTTTCTTGTTCTATTCTTTTGGTTTTTCTTTTTCCATTTTTTTTTTTTTTTTTTAAACAGGACCTCATTAATTGTCCAGGATTCATCTCTTTGGTAACAAGAGGGAAATTCCTCACAAAAGAAACCAGTAAACAACAATTTGTTATCTGATTTCTTTTTCAGAGGAAGAGCTTATGAAAACCTGAAAAGTAATTTTCCTTAACAATGTTGAAAGAACATTGACAGTAGGAACCATAGTCTTATTATCTACCCACCAAAGAACATAAGTGGATGCTGGATAAATACTGAGTATTCAATAGTACTTAGAACTGAGATGTTTAATATGGAAATCACTAACTCAGGTGGCAAGTTCAAGTTAAGAAGTGATACAAGTGAAAAATCAACTCAAATACTTAGTATGTAAAATGAGAACTTAAAGTATGTTATTTATAATTTTATATTGATTACGTGTTCCAGTTGTTCTTGTTAGGATTTTTGGTCACAGCAGCAAAACAAAACAAAACAAAAAATATGACTAAAACATTTAACATACTCACCAAGAACTTTGTGGCTTACTTATAGACAATGGCCATTTCTAGGAAGACCTCTGTGTTCAAAAACTCTTTCACCTCACCTGCAACAAGGGATACTCAATACAACCTGACCTGACTTATAAGTCTGTGGGTCATACTTGAAGGACATGCATTTATTTCTTCTAGAAATTTCTTCAAGGCCTTGACCCATAGTAAACACATATTCCAAAGGCTTCTCAGCTCTACCATGTAATATACACAAAGTCTGAGAGGCAGATAACCAAACTTCCAAATGTATCTCATCTCAAGATCACTTCTTATTCAATGTGGGGTATCTGTGACCATGAGAAGATTCTTCACCCGAGAGGAGTTCACATATGACTGATAACTTCCAGGATATAGACATAAAGAAAGGAAAATAAATAGTCATTTTTATTCATTTCCTTTCTTCCTTCTACCCCAAGTAATCTTGTTTAGTCTTCACTGCCATATTCTCTCTCTTCAGTTTATCCTCTGATGATCTCTTTGCCATTTGTACTTCAGACTAAATCTCTGAGATGCAGTCCTCAATTCATTGATTGTTTGTGTTAGTTTAAAAACTTTCAAGACTGTGCAGTTGTCTTTCACATACAACGAGTCATTACTTTATTATTGATACTACCTCTAATAATGTAGGCTCCCACTCTTCCGCATGCATCAGAATCACCTGGAGTTTTGTTAAAATCATTTTCTGAGTTAGCAGGTGTGGGGTGGGGAATGAGAATTTACAATCCTAACAATTTACAAGGTGATGCTTATACTCTTTGCCCAAGGACCATACTGAGAATGACAATAAGCAAAGCTATTTAGGCCACCATCACAAAACCCTGTTTGAAATGATACAAATGCCAACATTAATTTCTGCTTAATAATCTGGCTATTGCACTGGAATCAAACTGCCCAACATGGAGATTCTGATGGTTTGACTAACCTGTGATGGCGTTAAGCCAATGTCCAGTTTCATCTATAAACCATAGCAGTGAAGACTGGTAGTTTAATTAAGAAGTAATTTTTTTAATGCTTTGAACTGAAAAAGATCTGCATTCTGCCAAGGAATTCTTCTTCTTCTATTTCCAGGTGTCTGATGTGTGCTTACTAATTAAATTTTAGAATCTATAGAATGTTGCTTAGAATTGCAGGGATTTGTCATATGTGCATCAGAATAGAAAACATTTTTTAAAAATCCTGATAGTCCATCTTTTGCCCATCTTTAATGTTTAACCTAAAGGGAAAAAGTACAAGAAATACTAGTCTAAGTAATTTTTTTACCAATTCAGCTCTTCCAAAACATCACCACTTTCTTGTTAAAAAGCCAGTAGGTTCAGCATCATAGCCCACGAGATCTTATTTCTTCATTTTTTCCTTTTTGCCTCCTGTCTGCTATTTGTAAACTTTATGGTGACTCAGTTTTCAGTAACTTAGCATTTTATTGTTATAAAGAACTTTGGATGAGGATTTGGAATTAGGTCCTATGGCCCCTGACCCCCATAAGGAACTTTAAATATCTTTAAAACACTACCCCATGAAAACTGAGGTACTTATAGGATTTATAATAAGAAAAGAGACTACGGTACATGGAAAATCATGGAGGAACATATTTTTCTAATATTTCTGGAAGCGTGTGTTTGAGGATTTTCTTTCTTTTCTTTTTTTTCTTTTTTATAATTTAGTTTGGAATGGATTCTACCAATGGATAACTTGATCAGACTGACTGGAGGGAGAAGTGTACAATGAATTTAGTTGCCTGTTAAACAAATTTATTGTTATCTAGTAATACCAAGAACCACATGCACTTCTGTAAATCAAACCTCTCATTGAGGCCCATGTCCTGTCATTGTTGTTTCTCTTGTGGGTTGTTTTAGGTGTACCCAAGTCAGCCCTACTTACTGACCAGATTAATACAGGGCCAATCTATTCAGATTCTAGTTTAGAAAGTCAAAAGGATCTCCATTAATGATTTAAATGGTGTGCTTCAACTTGCCAGTTTGTTTAGTTTCCTCTATCTACAAGCTGCTTTAATTCTTACAAGTATTCAAATTATTCTACATTTTTAAAATGACTCATGTGTTCAAGGTTTTTAAGAAATGATGTCACAACCACCATTTTTTCCAAACTGTGATTATTAAATATAGCAACTCATGTACTCAGATGGCTAGTGCAGAGAGAAAAGGAGGGAGACAGTGAAAGGAAATTGGAAGTGTTAAGAATCTTATCCATTAGTCATATCATTTTTCTCTTGTTCTTATCACTGTATGAAGTCTTTGTGTGGTTATTTTTTGGATGACAAAGAATAAACTAAAATTGAGCCCAGCATCTTACTGTTTCAGGAAAAGTGAGTTCTAATAAGCTGAATTATACCAGGTAAATATCATATTTATTGTATTTATTTTTTTCTATTCATCTTATAAATATGATGAAAACTGAGGTACTTATAGGATTTATAATAAGAAAAGAAAGCATTTCTATTCATCTTGTAAACATGATGAATAGAAAAAAATAAATAGAATAAATATGATATTTACCTGGTATGATTCAGCTTATTAGAACCAGAGATGAAAAATTGAATAACTAAAAAATGACAATAAAAAGCATTCAGAGAAAAATCACTGAATAATGATGTTACCACTTTCTTTAAGAAATGAAAGGGAACTCAGACACAATGCACTTACACCAGAGCACACAGAAGATTCCAGGTCACATGCTTCCCTCTGCCAGGTGGAGGACACCAAGCCAGCATCTCTAAATGGCAGAGTCAGAGCCTTTCAGTAACTGAACCCACTGCAAAGCTTACAGGGCAACCTGGACTGAGCAAGAGAAGGTGGGTGAGAATCCTATTAGCACCTGGCAACCACACTTTCCCCTGTAGACTAAGAGCCATTGCCAGCTCAAGGGTGGTTTCTGTCTTCTGGGCTGCAAAATCCCTACAGACCACCATGTTGCTGAGAAATCTCCAGCTTCTGGGCCTGACACAGAACCACTCAGCAGACCAGGATACAAACCTAGATGTGGGAAGAAATAAAGGTGCAGGGCCCCATACCTGCAGGAGTGTGTTGACTCAGTACTACCTCCACACCTGGAGGCTTTCAGAGGTCATACCTTAGGGCCTAGAACAGTTGCCACATCCCCAATTCCTCAGGGATTCCTAATCAGAAGTCACCCAAAGCACATCCACCTTATATACCTAGCCACAGACAAAATTTGGTCTTGTCAATTGCAAATTTTAATTTTGCTTGTATGGGTTTCTGTGGTGCTTAGTTTTGATCACCCTCATTAATTGGGACCACATACTTTTACATAAGTTTATACTTTGTGCTAAAAAAAAGAAAAAAAAAAGCAAGGTGAAGCTTCTTTCTCAGTTGTCATTAACTACTCTATCAAAAACTATTATGATATACAAATATTATTAATACATTGTTTGAGGAAAGAAATGTTCACACAAACGTTACTGCTTCTGAATATTTTAAGAAGAAATAAGCAGATCTCAATAAAATAAATTGAAACAGTAACTGCACTGCTATGAGTTCTCAGTCAAAAATAGCACACAGTAGTGCATAAGGAATGTTGGGAAACTGAATTTATGTCTAGCTATAGTTTGGACACCATAATATTCCAGTCTGCGTGATACAATGACTGGCAGTTGAAGGAGAAAATGTAGATTTCACTTAGATGTAAATGAATCACATGCTCCCACCCAGACAATGGTCTCTATCCTGTATATCCCCTACCCTTCATTCATCTCCAAGAGTTAATGAATGCTTCCTTGTGAAGATTTGATTCTTTGAAAGCTGACTTAACCAAATGGCTTAAGCAATAAATGGGTCCTCTCATTTAATTAATTCTCCACATATTACAGTCTCACATATCTGCTATTTGGAAGTTCAGCAGAATGATGGAAACAATTTCTTCCTTCTCCATCTTGAATGATCACACTGAAATCCATACTAAAGGAGAGTCTCAGCTGGGTTCACACTGGTGAGTATCTGAATCCTTAGGCTACCCTATGGCCCATTTCTACCTCCTCTGTGACTATCCACAGGAATGGTCAATTCCTCCCAAGTAAGTTTCTCTGCTATTTTTACAATGCAAGAACTGATTTTATGTGCATGCTTCACTCTCTGTCAACTAATCTTTGTTACTTTTTGGACTAAATACTTTCTGGATGGATTCAGAGTTAAATTTTATCAGAAAGCCTTAATGGATTAGGTGATAATTCCCTGTCCTGTAAATAGAATTCTGTTCATTTAGTTGGAAAGCATATTTGCTTTCCTTTAACAGCTAATCAAGAATAATGTGTTGCTACAGAACATAGACCAAGACTCTCCAGTTAATTAAGATAAATCCTGAAATAAAAGCAAACTAAATTATCAATAATACCATCTGCAAAACAAGAAGGTAGCAGAAATTTTTGTTTCACTGTGAGTTCCAACCACTGTCCTGTAAAATGCTCCACCCCTCCTTTTATACTGATATATCAACTTTAGAAGAGAGAGGTTATGATATAATGAAATTCATTCAACTAACTAAAAAATATTGTAGTCTAACTTATTCCACTAACCTTAAAAAATCTGAGCAAAGGAGGATGTGCACTATGTGAAATAACAAAACACGTTTCTGAGAGGCTGAATTGGTCATTGTGACATATTATTATTCATGGGACAAACACTCTCAAATATACAAAGTATGGCCCTCTGTGGTATATACAACACCAGAGGAAAAGAGAAAGTTCCTAATTATCTTTGCCAAGGACACTGCTGGATTGTCTGTTTCCTGTTGTTCTGATATTATAATTATCAAGCAATCTTCAGATTTAATTTGAATACCCATGTAGCTTTTCCACAGGGAGAAAATTTGCTAACCATTAAATGTAGGCATTCAGTCTACTTGAAATATTTTATTATAAATTAATAAAATTTAATTCCAGGGGCCCAGGGGTGTAGCTCAGTAGTAGAACTCTTGACTAGCATGCAAAAGCCCTAGGTTCAATCCCTGGTACCACACCAAAAAAAAAAAAAAATTAAAATTAAAATAAATAACTAAATGAAAGAATTAATTCCAATTTTACCTATCAGTCCCTTGAGCTTGGTTGGCTTGACTTTATTCCAGGGAGTCTGATTAATTCTCAGTACTTTGATAAAACAGAATTTATCATCACTCAAAACTGCGAATGAGATGTTGAAAATAATGACCCAACTGAGGTGCTGCTTTGGAGGGGGTCTTCTGATATTAAAGAACTGAATTAAAGTAGTGTTGGAAAGGGTGGAAAATAATCTACACCATAAAAAATTTCTTTAGGAAGTAAAATCAGTGCATCTGAATCTGCATTTCACAGACCACAAACAACATTTTAATATAGTTATGGGGAAATGTATAAATATATGGATGCTCTAAAATGTTGGGAAGAAAAGTAACAGATAAATAAAATAGGCATATCTTTATTAATACAATACTCTTTTATCTCACTTTAAGCGGGCAGGTGCTTTGTTCCATTAAGGTATATATATATCAAAATATACTGTACGTATCTTATAAACAACAGAAATTTCTTTCTTACCAGCATGGAGACTAAGAAGTGCAAGATCAAGAAACCTGCAGATTCAGTGAGGGCCCACTTTCTGATTCGTAGAGCAGCTCCCTCAGGCCTCTTTCATGAGCTCCATTCATGAAGGTACAGACCTCATCATCAAATCACCTCCCAAACTTCTACATCTTAATGCTGTCATCTTGGTAGTAGGATTTCAGGTATGCATTTTGGAAAGATACAAATGTTCAGATCATAGCTACAGAGGAGGCCGAGCACAGTGTACTTACACACGATGACATTACAGTATGGTCACCAGCAACCAGTGGTTAGCAGGTGGAGGTTCTGGCAAGGAAGGGCCAACATGAACCAAGCCAGATGAGAACCACAAGCTTATCACAGGCTTGCCACAGGAACCCTGAGGTGAGAAAAGCCAAATGTGAACTTCTGAGGGATGAGGCCAAGAGTGACAACAGTAAAAGATCAGAAGTGAAACAGATGGCCAGTATTAAAAAGCTGAGTGAAAAATATTACTGTTATCCTAACTGTGAACTGTGAAGGATGGGTGATATTTATACTCCTTATTTTCTTATCAGACATCAATAGATATTATCATCGTTGAGTCCATGAAACTATGCCCAGCCTTTTCCTGACCTCTTGGGACACGTTGGTGTGTTGTAATTAATTTTGTGTATCATCTTGACTGGGCCATGGGATGTCCTGAAATTTGGTCAAACATTATTCTGGGTAATTAGGAGATGTTTTTAGATGAGATTAACAATCGAATAGGTAAACTGAGTAAAGTAGATTGTCCTCCCTAATATGAGTGGACCTCATCTAATCAATTAGAAAAAAAAGGGGAATAGAACAAAAAGATTGGGCAAGAACTTCTTCTACCTTATTTTTGAGCTGGAATATTGGTTTTCCTGGGTTTTGAACGAGGCTATGACTATACATTGACTTTCTTGGGTTTCTAGTTTGCTGATTACAGATCACTGGATATCTCAGCTTTCCACATCATATATGAAAATGTCATAGACTGAATCAATCTGTCTGTGTCTGTCTCTTTCTCTCCAAACAGACATAGGTAGATATAAAGGTAGAGATCCCAAAGATATTGCCTTTATCCAAAGAGAGGGGGCTTTGGGATTTCTATCTATATATGTATCTAGGGATATCTATCTATCTATTATCTATCTATCTATCTATCTATCTATCTATCTATCTATCTATCATCTACCTAACTCTTATTGGGTCTGTTTCTCTGCTCTAATACATACTCTGCTACTTAGAAATAGAGTGCTATGTGACATTGACCTAAACACATGGCAGTAGCTTTCAAACTAGGTAATGGGTGTAGGCTGGAAAAGTTCAAGGAATATGCAAGAAATACGAATGTCAAGGATGTTAAGGGCAATCTTTGTTAGTGTCAGATAAAAAAAGAAAATATTACTGGAAAATGTAGGGAAGGTTAACCTGACAAGAAAATGGCAAAGGACTTGACTGAAATGTGTTTTAGTGTTTTGTGGAAGGTAGAACTTGTGAAAAATAAAAATGAATATTTTGCTGAGGAGATTTATAACATAAATATAAGCAAGTATTGAAGAAGCAGCTCTGTTACTCCTGACTTCTTTACTGTTACGCTGTTACTCCTTTCTTACTTTACCATAGTAAAATGTGGTAAGAGAGAGACAAACTGAAAAATAATTTGTTAAGCAGCAAGGCACCAGACTTGAAGATTTAGAAAATTCTCAGTCTATCCATGCTCTCCAAAAGTTAGGAAACATGTTTGGAAAAAAAGATGTAATTGGAATTATCACTTGCTGAAGACTTTGTGAGATCACACATGTAACGACATTGCCAGTTTTAACTGGAGGTGATAGAGACGGTACAAAATGAAGGATGGCTGTCATTCTGCTTGAATTTGACAAGATAGAATGACAGAGCTATTTGATTACAAGTGTGCTGTCTAAAAAAAACTTTTTATTTGCTCTTTATAGATATATATGGCAATAGAATGTGTTTTGACATATTACACATACACCGAGTATAACTGCCCATTCTTGTGGTTGTACATGATGTGGAGTTACACCAATTAAATATGCATATAAAACATAGGAAAGTTATGTCTGATTCATTCTACTGTGTTTCCTGGTTCCATCTCCTCTCCCTTCCCTTCACTTCCTTTTGTCTAATTAAGTGATCTGTTCTTTAAGAAGAAGGAAAAATGACCCTGAGGGGATTCAGATGTCAGGGCCACTACATCAGCTGCAATAGACTGAAAGTTCTCTGAACCTAGCTGCTGTTGCTTTGGTGGGCTTGGGAGCCAGGAGATTGAGCCAAAGAGGATTATTTTTGAGCATTATGATTTAAGGAAATTTGCTGTGCTAGGTTTTGGATTTGTCTGAGACTTGTCATCACTTTCTTTCTTCCAATTTATCCCTTTTGGAATGGGAATGTCTATCCTAGGCCTGTCTTAGCATGATTTTGGAAGCCAGAGTAACTTTACAGCAGGAGGGAAATTTTGTCTCAAGATGAATGAATCATCATG
Source organism: Glaucomys volans (assembly GCA_020662805.1). NCBI lineage: Eukaryota > Metazoa > Chordata > Mammalia > Rodentia > Sciuridae > Glaucomys > Glaucomys volans. The sequence continues at coordinate 363,536 of JAJEJO010004735.1, forward strand.
CCAGGTCTGATTAAGATGATAGTTAGGTGACACTTTCGACTTTAGACATTACCACTCATTCTGAAACAGGTAAAGACTCTTAGGAGTAAAGGGAAATATCATGTATTTTGAATATGTGGAGATGAATCCAGGGGTGCCAGGGGTAGAAGCTTATAGGAATGAGTGGTGTACCCATCTCTAAATTCATAATGAACATCTAACACTAAATATGATGGTATGTGGAGGTGGCCCTGGGGAGATATTAAGTTCCCATGAAGTCACAAGGTGGGACTTCCATGATGTAGGGCCACATTAAGAGAGCCTGTCTACCTTTCCCTGCCATGTGAGGACAGAGAGAAGGCTCTCATGTGCAAGCCAAGAACAGAGCCCTAACCAGAATCAAAACATTTTGGTACTTTGATCTTTGACTTCTAGTCTCCAAGGCTATGAGACAATAAATTTCAGTTGTTTAAGGTACTCAGTCTATGGTATCTTACAGTAATAGTAATCTGAGTTGGCCAAGACCAGGTGACATTGTCAGAGAACTGGACCTTCAGAGGACAAGACTACATAAAAGCATAGATTCAGAAATTATCAGGAAAGAATGAGAATTGCAACGATCTGTCAATGTTCATCTAAAAAAGCAGAGCCAAGACCTGTATAGGCAGGGGAATTGATACCAAAAAAAGTTTTAAACCAGAAACAAGCTTAAGATGTGTTGAAGAATAGTAAATCAAACAGCAAGCTGGAAAGGACAGTGTCTGAAGGAAGACATATAGGTTCAAACTCAGATTTGTGTCACAGGGTGATGATTCACATGAGAAGGTGATGCCTGCATTTCCAGCCACTACGCATTGCCTGGTTTGGCAGCCTTTGGATAAATTTATGCTAATCCTCACATACATTTTTCCATACGACTTCTTGAAAGTAATGCAGTTGGCCCATGAATCCATTTTGTCACAGAAAAGGGACACATATGACAACTTAAATATGGTATACAATATGTAATTATATAATAACATGATTATAACGTAGCTCACTATTAATTTATGTAAGCTGTACATTATTATTTCCCACCTATTTTACAGATTGTGCCTTTCATCTCAGTCAGGTATGTTAAAAATTGTCAATTTTATTGAAATATTTGCATAATTGAAAACTTGGAACTTAATGAGTTACAGTCCTTTCAAATCCCGAGCTGATGTAACTCAATTGCCCATTTTAAACATGGGTGACTGAAATAAAGATCGTAGCCTGTTACTATGTATTGAAAGATGTTAACTGGTAGAAAGAATTGTTAAAGCTATAACCTTGACTGCGGGGGTCTCTCAGCCACATCCCGGGTGGATGAGAACCGGGTAATATAATAAATCAATCAATTACCAATAAACATATCTAATCAATAAACACACAAAAGCCAATACTCTTTTTAAATAAGAGGGTGTGTGATGGGTCTGGCCATACCAGTTCTGGCCTCTAACCACATGGAGTAGCCCAACTCTCTTTTATTTATAGACACACAGGTAAAGGGGCCCAGAATGGGAGGGACTTCTGTGATGAACAGGATGGAATGGAGTTAGGGGAGCCATTTTCTCACAGGAATTATCATCAAAAACAGATGGGGAACCACTACCACACAGTGCCACATCTTCCCAGTAATCTGGGACATTCCTCCTTGGAAGCCAGTTCCTAGAAGTAAGACTTCTGCATCCCATGACTCAACCTAGTCTGATTCTGCTAAATAAAGATGGCTCCCCACACTTGACTTCGTTAACACCATTTAGTCCAAAGATGTGTCCACAAACTCCTGAGGGTTACAGAATCTGATCCATGAGGCCACTATTAGAAAAGTATCATTGGCACTCCTATTTATGTTCTTATGTATCTTTGGTGGGAGATGCTTGTAATATGTATAAGGTATTAGTGTTTATGCACATGTACTCATGCTCACACACATACATTCACACTTATGGAGGAATGTTCAAACATTTATTAGTAGAGTTATGCCACAAAATATTTTAATGATCACTGCTTTAGTACACTGTGTTAATCAATAAGTGGAAAACTTGAATGATGCAGTAGCAATCTTTAATGATATTCCTTAGGAGTTGAAGATAGACCAAAGAAAATTAATTATGGGAATAATACAATCAGATTGTTTTTCCAAGAGCTCACATTGAAAATACACAAGAAAACAGGTTTACAGGAGACAATGGAAAACAGAGCAGTTGGAAAAATCTTTCTCCAGTAATGGATAAGAAACCTTTGATGAAAAGTGGGTAGTGATAACGACTGAGAGGAAGGACTAAATAAATAAATAATCTCCAGGCGACACAAGCAGGATGTGGTGGTTCATTGAGGAGTGTGAGAGAAAAAGAGTGAAGGACACCTCCAAGGATTTGAGCTTACATGACCAACTAAAATCATCTGCAGGAGAAAATGCAATTAAGAGAGGCTCACAGGTAATATGTGATCAGTATTCTTGTAAGCATGTTGAGTTTGGGAAGCTCACAGACCTCTAGAAGTGAAGGTACCTAGAAAATGCCAGGGACCTGAAGCTCAGAGGAGAGGACTGAATGGACACATTGCCTTAGGGGTCAGAACAGGTACAGGGAGAGGTTGGCTCCACAGGGCAAGAGCACAAAGTGCAAAGTGTGGCCGGGCATGCCAGGACATGTGAAGAGCATTCCTAGACAGGGACAGAAGCAGGGCACTTTTAGTTATCTGATCTAAACTTTGTGGTTTGAATTTTTTATAGTGAATTATGAAGTGTAAAATGGTGATTCATAAGTGGTGATATTTTTCAATCTTTGAAAGCATCTGCTGTTCGAAATGGCACCATGAGGTGTGAAAGAAAACTTTCATTGTGAAAAATTTGTCAAGTGTTAATTTTGTTTCTGTATTATAGAGAATAATGAGCCTAGGACTGATTTTGAAATTAGAATAATTAAATACATGTGAATTTATGTATGTTCCTTTATAATACATTGGGCAAAATTTTAGATTAATTAAAAGTAACTCAATCTAAATTAAAATTTCACATCATTATATATGAGAATAATATTGTGTTGAAGAAATGTCAAATGCATTGTTTCATCTCAAATATTTTAAAATTGTCATTTTTTCCCTGTCTTCAGTCTTTGAATATTCTTTTTTTCCTTCATCTTTAATGAAGGTTCTCCCTCTACTTTTCACCCCAGTGAATTCCAACACAACCCTCAATACCCAATTCATAGTGTTTATATCAACAGAAAGCTGTATTTGGCACCTATATATGTTATTTTCCTTATATATTCTATCATAAAGGCTTTTTTTCTTCTTTGCCCAATTTATCATATTTTACTATGATCATTATTTTCTTCCATTGTAGACTGCAGTTATTTATTTACTTTTAATACAGTATGGTTCTCCTTTTTTATTTATTTTCAGGTACAAAGAATTGAGCTAATAATTCTCTTCATTTTGTATTATAGCATCATCATATCCTTATTCTCATTTTCTTCCCTTACTCCTCAGTAACAACCTCATGTATCTGTTATGTTTTTTCTTTATATTGTCATTGTAAAAAAATAGAAAACATGCACTTTTTAAACATCTCTTTCTTTCTTCTGCTATGTTTTAAAATATATATATCCAGGTTGTATTGCAAACACAGTCATGTACCATGTAATAGCATTCTGGTGAATGATGGACAGTGTGCATACACAAGGATGATCCTGTAAGATTATAATGGAGCTGAAAATCCCCTATTGACCAGTGTTGGCACAGCTGTCATGAAGTGGCACAACACATTGCCCACATGTCTGTGGTGACCCTGGTGTAAAGAAACCTACTGTGCTGTCATAAAAGGTATTGTCATTTCCCATCAAGACCTTGCAGTGGATTAAGATGTTCAGGTGAAGACAGTGATATGGATGTTAGGCCTAGGCTAACATATATGTTTGTGTTTTAAGTTTTAACCAAATGAATTTCATGATTGCTTTCTCTGTTTCTATGAGGTACATCATTGGGATTTTAATTCGAATTGCATTGAATCTGTATAGCGCTTTTGATAGTATGGCATTTTGACAATATTATTTCTGCCTATCCAAGAATATGAGAGATCATTTCATCTTCTAAGGTCTTCTTTAATTTCCTTCTTTAGTGTTCTGTAGTTTTCATCGTAGAGGTCTTTCACCTCTTTTGTTAGATTGATTCCCAAGTATATTTTTTTGAGGCTATTGTGAATGGGGTAGTTGTCCTAATTTCTATTTCAGAGGATTCATCACTTATGAATAGAAATGCATCAGATTTATGGGTGTTGACTTTATATCCTGCTACTTTGCTGAATTCATTTATTAGTTCTAGAAGTTTTCTGGTGGAATTTTTGGATCCTCTAAATGTAGAATCATGCCATTGGCAAATAGTGGTTCTTTGAATTTGTCTTTTCCTTGCCTATCCCCTTTAATTTCTTTGGTGTGTCTAATAGCTTTCAAAAAGTGCTATACAGATTCAATGCAATTCCAATTAAAATCCCAATGATGTACCTCAGAAACAGAGAAAGCAATCATGAAATTCATTTGGAAGAATAAGAGACCCAGAATAGCCAAAGCAATCCTTAGCAGGAAGAGTGAAGCAGGAGGTATCACAGCACCAGATCTTCACTCTATACTACAGAGCAATAGTAACAAAAATGGCATGGTATTGGCACCAAAATAGACAGGTAGACCAATGGTACAGAATAGAAGACACAAAGACAAACCCACATAAGTACAGTTATCTCACACTAGACAAAGGTGCCAAAAACATAAATTGGAGAAAAGATAGTCTCTTGAACAAATGGTGTTGTGAAAACTGGAAATACATATGCAGCAAAATGAAATTAAACCCCTATCTCTCACCCCACACAAAATTCAACTCAAAATGAATCAAGGACGTAGGAATTAGACCAGAGGACCTGCACCTAATAGAAGAAAAAGTAGGCCCAAATCTTTATCATGTCAGCTTAGGACCAGACTTCCTTAACAAGACCCCTGAAGCACAAGAAATAAAAACAAGAATCAATAAATGGGATAGAAACAATAATGTGGAGAGCCTGCAGAATGGGAGAAAATCTTTACCTCACATACTTCAGATAGAGTACTAATCTCCACAATTTATAAATAACTCCAAAAACTTAACACAAAAGATATAAATAATCCAATCAATAAATGGGCTAAGGAACTGAACAGACACTTTACAGAAGAAGATTTACAATTGATCAACAAATGTATGAAAATAATGTTCAACATATCTAGTAATTAGAGAAATGCAAATCAATACTATCCTAAGATTTCATCTCACTCCAATGGCTATTATTGGCTATTAGAATGGCTATTATTAAGAATACAAGCAATGCTAGGTGTTGGCGAGGATGTAGGGAAATAGGTACACTAATACATTGCTGGTGGAGTTGCAAATTGGTGCAGCCACTCTGGAAAGCAGTGTGGAGATTCCTCAGAAAATTTGGAATGGGCTCACTATTTGATCCAGTTATCCCACACCTCAGTTTATGCCCAAAGGACTTAAAATCAGCATACTACAGTGGTACAACCACATCATGTTTATAGCAGCTCAATTCACAGTAGCTAGATTGTGGAACCAACCTAGATGCCCTTCAATAGATGAATGGATAAAGAAGCAATGGTATATATATACACAATAGAATATTACTCAGCCATAAAGAAGAATAAAATTATGGCATTTGCAGGTAAAAGGATGAAGTTGGAGAATATTATGTTAAGTGAGATAAGCCAATCCCAAAGAACCAAAGGCTGAATGTTTTCTCTGAAAAGTGGATGCTGATACATAACAGGGAGGTGGGTAATGGAAGAATGGCAAAACTTTGGATTGTGTAGAGGGAAATAAGGGGGGCGGTGGAGGGAATGAAAGATAGAAGAAAGAGATAAACATCATTACCCTATGTACATGTATGATTACATGAACGGTGTGACTCTACATCATGTATAACCAGAAAAATGAAAAGTTGTACTCCATTTGTGTACAATGAATTAAAATGCAAAAGAAATGTTTTAACCCAAAAGCTTAGAAAGTTAAAAGAAAAGAGATTAAATTTTTAAAATTAAAAACTTGTAGAATAAGGAAAAAGAAAGAAAATATTTTTGCACAGTTACACATTGTGCTGGTATTTAAATAGTAGAATCAAAAATTAGAAAAATAAAGTATATTACATAAAAATGTTACAGTAAGCTGTTTAATTTATTATTAAATAATTTTTTGTAAACTTAGTGTAGCCTAAGTGTATGGTGTTTACAAAGTCTACAGTATTGCATACCAATGTCCATTTATATTCACTAACCACTTGCTGACATCCATCAGGTGCAATATTTTATATCTTTTCTGTAGTGCTTTTACTCTATCATGTCTATGTTTATATATGTTTAGAATCACAAATATTTATCAATGTGTTTCAGTTGCCAATAGTATTGGGTGCACTAACATGCTATATGGCTTTATAGCCTAGGAGCCATAGGCTACACCATTCTTTCAAAGTGCACAGTAGGTGATGTCATTCAGGTTTGTGTAAGTGCACTCCATGTTGTTCACTCAACAATGAAATCATCTAATACATTTATTAGGACCTATCCATTATATGATACATAACTGTGCTTAATTTATTGTTTTTGAGAGTTCTACAGTATCCATGGTGTGTTTCCTTTACATTTTACTTATGGACTTCCATGTTTATCTCAGTTTTGATAAAGACTGCTATGTTGGTATATATAATTGAAATATTTTTATCAGTTGTATTATTTAATCCTAGAATACACATAATTTAAATATAAATAACTATCAGAATATCCTCAGGGATAAAAAAAGGAAGAAGATTGATTTTATACCATCTCATTTCTAAGTACTTGAAAATATCTAATACTTTAAATTTTGCCAAACACATAAATATAAATGGTTAACTCTTTATTTTAGTTTTATATATTTATTTATTAATGAATCTGAGCATATCTTCATAAAAAAACTAGATATTTGGATTAATTCTGTTATAATTTTTCTCATCATATTTTTGTTCATTTATTATGGAATTTATTTAATTTATTTTTTACTGGATATTGAACCCAGGGCCATTTAACCATTGAGCCACATCTCCCCCCCTTTTAAACAATTTTTTATTTTGAGACAAGGTCTTGCTAAGTTGTTGAAGTTGGCCCCAAACTTGCAGTCCTCCCTATTTCTGGATGACTTACAGGCATTTGGGGTATGTTTTTGATACTGTTCTTTTATCACTTTTTAACATTAAGGTATGTACTCTCAGCCTATCACTGATCTGTTAACTCTTCTCATAATTGTAGAAGAATTTCTAGTAGAAGAAATTATTAATACGATGTAATTGTCACTCTTTGCCTTTATATAGTCATCTAAATTAGAGACTGTTCACTGGACTCAATGATCCATTACCATTAGGGCTTTCTGTAATAGATTGTGACACTTGTCATGTTCATAATGTTCATCTTCCTATGGAAGAACAATGACTTTCTCCACATTAATTTAAAAGAAAACTCATACTCTTAGAGTTTTATATTATTTTCCACACTTTTGTTATAATCTTTATTAATTCTTAGATACTTTCATTTTTATCTGCTGTTACAAATCGTGTCTTGCCACTGGTTATGTTTTCTATTTTGTTATTGCCAATGCACTGAAATAGTATTTATTTTTATATAACAATCTTGTTCCAGAAAACACACTGAAATTATTTCTGATTATGTATTAATAATGTTGACTTTTCAGGGAAAGTCACTTTATCATGCACATACAGTAACATTTTACATCTTTATTTGTAAAGTTTATGCTTCTTACTTGTATTTTTCTGGTGCCTTGGTATTGATATTGTGAAAAAATTACAACAGGAATGGTCATCCTTCTCTTCTTATTTTAACAAGAGACTTTATCTAAAATATTGTTCTAGGTAAGATGTTTGCTGTCCATTTTGGGGGATTAGAAACTTTACTCGATTGTGGAAATTAACCCCTTATATTCTCTCTTGATTTTTATCAGATGTTTTCTTCACCTGTTAATCATGAGTTGCTACTTTTATCTGCAGCCAATTACAAGAATTATTTTCTCATATCCAATCATTCTTGCATTTTGGGGATAAACAATACTTGATTACAATATATTATAATCATATATCACAATCAGTTGAACTAAGATAGCCAGTATTTTAAAAAAATGTGTTTTTGCTGATCATACATGAAAAGGTTCTATAATTTTCCTTTTCTTGTACTATTTGTATCTGGAACTGAAATAAAAGTTCCTGTGGTCTCATAAAATGGCCACATTTTGAAGTCTCTCTCTCTCTCTCTCTCTCTGTCTCTCTCTCTCTCTCTCTCGCGCACACACACACACACACACACACACACACACAAACACACACAATTGATACCTGTATGGCTAGAAATATTCTTCACATGCAAATATGCAATTGTTAAATTCCTACTTTTTCTTAACAGTATTATCTCATAACATTATAGAGATATAATTGTAATAGCAATGTAATATTCCACGAATAAGTAATAGTTATAAAATATTTCATTTGTGAATTTTTTTTCAAAATTTTTGCCTTTTAAATAAAGCTATGATTATAACAATGTGCTTTTGACAAATATTTCATGGGTACTAGTGAAATCTCTCAGTCCCAGGATTATATCATCAGTTTTGTATACTTAGGTACAGAACAGATTAGGTGCATAGGAAATGTTGACATATATATATATAGATGACATATATATATATATATGTTAGATGAATGAGGGCATGATCATTTTACCTCAGCAAGTATATTTATTGAGCTGATGAAATTTATTATTGATACCACAGACTATACCTCAACCAATGAATGGATCTGAAAAACACAGAGTTAGGGAAAAAC
>JAJEJO010004735.1:372837-399595 GCA_020662805.1 Glaucomys volans
CTAGTACACAGTGGAGACTCGATTTTCCTGACAGTGAAGGTGTGTCTGACACCAAAGCTAGGTCTCTTGTCCTCTACTCCTGTGATGTCAAAGGTCTTCACCTTGCACATTAGCATGAATGGATCGCACTGACTACATGGACTGGTGAGTGAAACAGAATTCCAAAGGGGCACTTAGTCTTGAGAGAGTGCATAGAGATAAATTTGCTGCAATAGCTGCCATTGATTTGGCAGAGGTTTGTCACAGTATTTGGCAGGTCATTTACCACCTCTTTCCCCTCTACTATCACAGAACATAGAGTGCATTCCTTAAACTGATGAATCTTCTACAAATTAAAACATTTTTCTCTGCTTAGGAGCCTAGACTACCTTCATCACAGACCTCTTTCTCCTGTCCCTCTAGTAGCCCTCTCTCAGCACCTTGGACAGAAGCACAGTTGCCTTTCTTTTCTAGTTCCTGGTGTTCTGGAGGGGAGATGGCATTCTGCCTCCTCCCATGCTCAGTCTTTCTTTCTTTGTCACCTCCACCTTTCCAACAAGAAGTTGAGGAGGCAAAAAGGAACAAGAATCCTGCAGGAAAGAATTCACACACAAGAGTTCTTCGGAATGGAAACATTTTTGAGAACTGCCTGTTCACTAAGAAAAATGTAAGTTCATTAAAGTTTCAAATCTTATTATGTGAATTTGAAGAAAATGGGCACACATCCCACTGGAATCTGTCACTGGCATGGATGTTTTCACTGGTTTGCTAAGTCACGGCAGTAGTTTGGATCTGGAACATTCCCCAAAGTTCCACGTGTTAAAGGCTTGGTCCACAGCTTGGTGCTGTGAGAAGTGGTGGAAACTATGAGGGGCAGCCTAGTGGGAGGTTTTATGGTCCTTGGGGTTGTGCCTTTTAAGGTGATTTTAGAACCCAGGCCCTACTCTTTTTCTCTCTTTCTTCTCAGTCATGAAGTGAATGGCTCTTCTCTTCCACATACTCCCATCATCATATGCCACCAAAGACCCAAAGCCCTGGGGCAAATTGGTCATAAATGAAGCCTCCACAATTGTGGGCCAGAATAAACTTTTTCTCTACAATAGTTGATTTATCTCAGGTATTTGTTACTGTAATAGAAGGCCACTAACAGTCATTGACATTTGTTCCATGAGTTTTTAAAACTTTGTTCTGTTGGTTGGATATAATAAAAGTTACTTCCAGAAGTATTTTCATGCTTAATTCTCCTTGCAGACACTACTCATATTGCCTTAGAATAGTTGCCATATCTCAAGTCTGCATTTCTATTCCACAGCCTGCATTTCTATTCTCGTGAGATAGTCTCTGCTGAATGGAGGCACTTCATTAGATAATGTTAGAGATAACTTAACACATTTTGCTAGCTGCAGGGAAGCAATCACACTCCAGGGCTCCAAATTTGATTCTTTAGTGAATCAAGAGCAAGCTTCCTCCAGAAGGATAAGTTTTGGGCTGAACTTTTGTTGAAATTTTTTAAAAAATTAAATATCAAGAGGAAATGATACATTCTGTGTTTGCAAAGCCTTTTAAGGTTGTCTTGACATGTTCTTATCATGAATAAATTCATCAAGATGTGTGGAGAAAGATTTTAGGAGAAATGGATAGAGACATTGCTAATAAGATCCACATAGAAGTATAAATTCACTATTATAAGAATCTCTCACTTCTTGTAAAATTTGTGAACAAAGAAAGGAAAGGATGAGAACTAATTGAAGGCAAGTTTTATTTAATCTTGTAAATATATTTCTAAGGGTACTGGGACTCTGCCTGTCATATATGTGAATCTTCCTGCCTTCCATGTTCCTGCCTTTCTGTTTTGGGGCCCTAGTCTTCTTTGACCTTGACAAAGATTAAAAAGTAAAGAGATTTTGAAATTCCACTTAAAGAGGCCTCAAGCTGTCTTATTTGATGAAGATATTGTATGGAAGTGCTACAGGAATAGTTTTAAGTATATTTTGCAAATCCAGATCCCATCATAAATAGGGAAACCTTTCTGTAGTTTATGTTATGCTTTATTTTCTAGGCTCAAATTTTTAATGCTTTGATTAGAGATCATTTGTATGCACCCTTACACTGGAGTTGCGTTATTAGGATTTGTGTTATATATTTTTTCGAACTTTAATCAACTAATTATAACAGAAATTTAGTCAGTTTTAGACAGTTTTCAACACCAAAGAACTTTAATAAAGGAGCAAGGAATAGTAACAGCATTCTACCAAAGTGTTCAGAAAACATAAATATGTAGTCATGGTCTCTATCTCCCTAAGTTTTCATCCTAGACATACATAAATGAACAAAGCTTTTTTTTTATTGTATCTATTTTGATCAATATCCATATCATCAAATTGTACAGGCTAGGCCACACAGCGTTTTAAAAGGATATTTAAATTACAGTTATTATTAGAAAATGTCTACAGAATGATGAGGTTATGAGGTAGTTTATAGTTTTGAGCCTCAGAGAAGGGCAGCTATATTGATAAATAGCATGTTCATTAAGAATTTCTCTTCTCTTTCTTCCCCTCCCCTCCCCTCCCCTCTCCTCCTCTTCCTTGGTACTAAGGATCAAGCCCAAGGCTTCTCAAACGTTAGGAAGGTGCTCTACTACTCAACTATATCCCCAGTTAGAATTTCAGTCATCAAAGATACAAACAACAGGAAAATATGGTGGGGTAGAGAAAGGAGGCCCGGCCCAGCAGCTCGGCAGCACCAGACTTACAAGGCGGGAAAGCTGTTCTCCGTCAAGGTGAGTAATGAAGGAACCTCGCTGAAACATAATACTGAAATGCAAAGAATAAATAAGCAAACTCATAGTCACAGACAGTCAGTAACCTGAGCATCAGGAGCAGTATCTTAGGGGCCAGCGCCGCGTTCAGCAGAGCAGAGCACGGAGCGCAGACAAAAGAGACGCGTGGCTGGTGGATAAAGAAATTTCAAAAGTAAAGAAAAATTCATGTAGGCAAACCTGTGGTCTAGAGAGGAAGGCTGATTTTAATGGACACAGAGCTGCTAGGGTAAGTCTCACTGAAAACATTAAAAGCGGTCCGCTGAGGTGAAAGCATTCTGTGGAGGCAGCACGCCCCCCATGAGTGTGGCCTGGAGAGCCCCTGCAGCCCTCTGCCAGTGTGGGACATACTGGCGGGTGAGGAAAACATTCTCAGGAGCCAAAGCTGTCTCTTTGCAATGCACACTACTGTGAACACACCTGAGGTGGGGTGAGGGATTGGGAACTTGCCAGTAGCCAATGAAAAAGTCCCGGAGAGTGCCTGAATCAGAGACTGAAACAAGTACAACACACATTTTACATAGACCATTCAGGCTCTGAATCCCAAGGGGAAAAATTCCATAGTAGCTGGCATTATAAGAGCTATTGCAAAGATGCTCCCTGTGGTCATGAAAACACATCTGCATCACTTCAGGACTGACAATGTTTTAGTCAGTTTCATTCGCTGCTGTGACTAAAAGGACCCAATCAGAACAATTGTAGAGGAGGGAAAGTTTATTTGAGGGCTTATGGTTTCAGAGCTCTTAGTCCATGGGCGACCTGCTCCATTCCTTTGAGCTCTAGGTGAGGCAGGACATCATGTTGGAAGAGTATGGCAGAGGGAAAGCACCTCATGTGAGATCAGGAAACAGAGAGAGACTCTACTCTCAGATATAAAGATTCCCCAAAGCCACACCCCAATTCCCACCTCCTCCAGCCACACCCTACCACTTCAGTTATGATTCATTCCTATCAAGGGATTAATTCACTGATTGGGTTAAGACTCTCACAACCCAATCATTTTTCCTCTGAATCTTCTTGCATTGACTCACACGTGAGCTTTTGGGGACAGCTCATATCCAAACCCTAACAGATAACCAGATTGTACAAACCATCAGTACTCCCCTGTCTATTCCACCCAACACTGGGAGATTGGAAGCTGAGAGCTACTACATATGCCTTTCGCTAAGTGAGGAATATAAGGGCAGTGGTAAAAAATACAGAGCCAAAAATAAAGATTAAAAATCCACCTCTTCCAACAAATTTTACCACCAGAGTGAAGCAAGACCTCTATCTCTCATTAAGATTTTTAAAAATTTTTCTCCTTTGTTCTTTTTCTTATTCCCATCTTTTTACTCTTTCTATTCGAACATCATTATGTCAAATTGTATTATTACTCTTCACTTTTTTATTCTTTCATTATGCATGATTTTTTTGTGAGTGTGCATGTGTGGTTGTGTTTGCTTCTACTGTGTGGATTAGTTTGAAATACATATATATATATACACACACACACATATATATATTATGCATAAATAGATTCACATAACTTTATTTACACATTAATAGCTCTCTCCTGCATGTGTTAATTAGGTAGCTTAGATTAGACTTACTGGGGGTACAATTTTATATGAGGGTTTCAGTTGTTTCAAACTTATATTTGCTGGTTGATTCATACCTCCATTCTGAACTCTTCTATCTACTCTTCTTCACTCTCTTCCCCCAGCCACACTGAAAATTTCCTGTTCCCTACCCCTTGTCTTCTTTTCTTCATTACTTCCAATTAACTTATTATTCCTACTTATTTATAGCTGATACCAACTCTGTATTTTCCACCTCTCCTTTGATCACTTTTTCAAACATTCTGAACTTTCTTTTGCCTTCCTTCCATATTTTCTCTTACCTAAGAAATGGAAATCCCATTAAATATTAGCAATTATATATATTATGTTATTCCTACCCCATTCAAATTGTTATGATTATTAATACCAGACAACAGAATAGACACCTGCTTTTAAGTGGCTAAAGTAGTTCAGTTTTTTGGGGGGAGGGGTACATCAGGACTGAACCCAAGGGCACATTGCCACTGAACTACATATCCAGCTCTTTTATTTATTTATTTATTTATTTTATTTTGAGACAGGGGCTCACTAAGTTGCTTAGGGCCTTATTACATTGCTGAGGCCAGCCTCAACTTGCAATCCTCCTGTCTCAGTCTCCTGAGTCACTGGGATTACAATTGGCTAGCTCACAGTTTTTTACTGTTCGTACTGTTGTTAAATGCTGACAATGAGGTGGCAATTAGTGTTATAGACATCAAGGTAGACAATGGATATTTATCTTAAGGTTGTACATCTTTTACTAACATTAGATCCATTCCTGGGCACCCTCTCCCTCTAAGAGGGGCTGGAAAGAGATTGAGATATTTCAATATCACAGAGTACAGAGATCCTGCTTCTGAGAAATGCTCACATCTCAATCAAGCAATAGTGAATTTCACCCAACATGCAATTTATCCCACCTGAGCATTAACATTACTCCAACTCAAAGAATTGAGGAGACAAAAACCCAAACCAAAAAGGACAGAAGAAGGAATAATTAGAGAGGAACCTCAAGTTCCACTCCTTGGTATCTATGAATACATTAAAAAAGCAGAGAAGTCCCAGAACAAGTAAGATAATTACACACAAAAGGACATGAATAAAAAAGAGGAAGGGGAATACATCTCCTTAGAATTGACAAACAATTTCAAAACTTCTGAAAACATGAGGAAACAGGCAAATAAGTCCCCCCAAATTCACAATTCCCCAAAAAGGATCCCACTGTTATTGAAGTGGATGAAATCCCAGAGAAAGAGTATAAAAATTGTTTATTAAAATGTTTGGTGAACTAAAAGAAGATCTAAGGGATGAATTAAGAGAGAATTACAGTAAATGAAAGACTCCTTCAATAAAGCAATATAAACATTGAAAATAAAACAATCAGAACTCCTAGAAATGAAAGACGACAAATCCAATTAAAAATTCATTTGAAAGCATCACTAACAAATTAGATTGCACAGAAAATAGAACATTAGCCCTTGGAGACAGAACTTCAGCCTTGTAAACAGGTTATATGAACTTGAGTACACAGAATGCAACAAATGGAAAAAAAATATAGAGCATGATTAGAATATACAAGAACTCTGGGACAACATGAAAAGATCAAATCTGAGAGTCATTTGAATAGAAGAGAATATGGAGATATAAGCTAAATTCAGTAAGAACATTTTCAATGAGATAGTTAACAGAAAACTTCTCCCATATCAGAAATGGGGATGCATACAGGAACCTAAAGAGAACTAATCAAATGAGAAGTTCTCACTTCTAAGTGTAAAAGAGAACAACTGCAACAAAGGCCACTATACTCAGCCAGCAAAACTCAGTTTTCAAATTCAAAGAAGAAATAAAAACTTTTCATGACAAAAATAATCTAAAAGAATTCATGACAATTAAGCCAGCACTATAAAGAATAGAGAAAAACCATGCACAGAGGAACTCAAAAACTCCGAAAGCTCCCAAAGAGAGGAATATAAATATAAAAGTAATCTATCAAATGAGAATTGACACTATTAAATATAGGAAAAAATCAAAATGACAGGAAACCACAAATATACATACTAGCACTAGATATTAATGGTCCCAATTTTCCAATTAAAAAATACACATTAGCAGAATGGATCAAAAACAAGATCCAACTATGTGCTGTTTACAAAAGACTCATAAAAAAGAAATCCATAGACTGAAGTTAAAAATATGGAGGTGGGGGGAAATTCCATGTAAACGGACTCAAAAAACAAGCTCAAGTATCTATTCTCATATCTGACAAAGCAGATTTTAAGCAATAATTAATCAGAAGAGACAAAGAAGACCACTACATCCTGGTAAAGGGAACAATCAAACAAGAATATATAATGATAGTAAATATTTATAGCCCAAGTATCAGGGTATCCAATTACACAAAAACTACTCTGACAATAAATCTTGGATAGACACTGACACAATGATATGGGGTGATTTCAACACATACTTACCACCAATAAACAGGTCATCAAAACATAAAAACAATGAAAATATTTACATCCTAAATAAAAGTACAAATCAAATTGACCTAACAGATATCTACAGAATATTTAACCTTCAAAGAGCTGAATTTACCTTTTTCTCAGCACCTCAAGGAACTTTTTCCAAAATAGACCACATTCTATGCCACAAAGATAATCTTGGCAAATATAAAACAATCAGTATAATCCCATACATCCTATCAGATCACAATGAAATGAAATTGGGAATCAATAGCAAGAAAATTAATAGAAACCATATAAACCACATAAATGTGTGGAGATCGAATAATACTCTCTTAAATGAAGAATGGGCCAGAAAAAAAATGAGAGGAGAAATCAAGAAATTCTTCCAAATGAACAGGAACAGAGATACAACATATTGCAATCTCTGGGACAGTATGAAAGCAGTTTTAAGAGGAAAATTCACAGCACTTCATGCTACATTAGAAAAATCCCAAATAATTTTATACTCCATCTCAGGGCTTAGAAAAAGAAACTAATTCTAAAATAAGTACAAGACAGGAAATAATTAAGATTGGCGCAACAAAGACTTGGTTCTTTCAAAAGATAAATAAAATAAGCACTTAACCAAATCAATAAAATATTAAATTCAATAGGAGATATCACCACAAGCTCTTCTAAAATCCAGAGGGTCATCAGAACCTATTTTGAAAATTTATACCCCAATAAACTAGAAAATCTAGAAGACATTGACAAAGTTGTAGACATACGTGACCTGCCTAAATTGAAACAGGAATACACAGAAGATCTAAACAGACCAATATCAAGTAATGAAATTGAAACAGCAATGAAAATCTTCTGAAAAGGAAAAGTGTTGGATGAGATGGGTTCTCAGCTGAGTTCTTCCAGACATTTACTGATTTAATACCAGTGTTTATTAAATTATTACATGGAATTGAAAGCGAGGAATGATTCTATAAAGCCAGTATGACCCTCCTAACAAAACCAGACAAAGATGCATCAAGGAAAGGTGTTGAACATAGATGAAAAAATCATTAATAAAATATAAGCAAACCATATTCCCAAACACATCAAGAAGACAATACACCATAATCAAGTGGGTTTTATTCCAGGGATGCAAAGTTGGTTCCATATATGCAAACCAATAAATGTAATAAACTAGTTAGATAGAATTAAGGTCAAGAATTTCATGATTATCATGATAGATGCAGAAAAGATACTCAATAAAATCCAGCACCCATTACTATTAAAAATGCTGGAGAAGACAGGAATGGAAGGAACTTACTTCAACATCATAATTGCTATTTATGACAAACCCAATGCCAACAACATACTGAATGGAGAAAATCTAAAAACATTTCCTCGAGAATTAGGAACAAGATAAGGCTGTTTACTCTCACCACTCCCATTCAATATAGTCTTAAATATTAGCCAGGAGGAAATCAAAGGGATACAAATAGGAAAATAAGAAGTCAAACTATATCTGTTTGTTGATGACATGATCTTGTATCTAGAAGACCCAAAAAACTCCACCAGGAGACTTCTAGAGCTTGTAAATGGTTCAGCAAAGTAACAAGATTCAAGATCAACACCCATAAATCAATAACTTTCCTATACTCCAACAGTGATTCAGCTGAGGAAGAAATCAGGAAACCATCTCATTCACAATAACTTAAAAACAAACAACAACAACAAAATAAAACAACCACCAACACCACCATCACAACAACAAAAAAACCTAGGGAATTAATCTAAGTGAAGAGGTAAAAAAGCTCTACAATTAACAATATAGAACACTAAAGAAAGAATTTGAAGAAGACCTTAGAAGATGGAGAGCATTCCCCCCACCCTGCCCCATGTTCTTGAATAGGCTGAAATAACTCTGTCAAGATGTCCATACTACCAAAAGCAAAATACAGATTCAGTGCAATCGCCATCAAAATACCAATGACATTCTCAATAGAATTAGAAAAAAAAAATTCTTAAGTTCATTAGAAGAATAAGGGACCCAGAATGTCCAAAGTGATACTGAGCTGAGCAAGAAAGGCAAAGCAGGAGACCTCTCAATACCTTATTTGAAATTATACTACAGAGCTAGAGTCACAAAAATAGCATGGTATTAGCATCAAAACAGACATGAAAACCAATGGAACAGAATAGAAGACACAGACAAATTCACATACCTGTAGCCACATATCAGAGAGAGAATTCAACCTTTCATAGCTTAGCTATTGTGAATTTTAGCTGTGACACTGTAGTGTGCTGATTTTAACTCATTTGAATGTATATACAGAGGATTGGGATAACTTAGTCAAATGGTGGTTCCAGTCCTAGTTTTTTGAGGAATCTCCACACTACTTTCCAGACAGTTGCACTAACTTTCAGTCCAATCAACAATGTATGAGTGTATCCTTTTCCCCACATCCTCGTCAACATTTGTTGTTACTTTTATTCTTGATATTTGCCATTATGATTGGAGTGAGGTGAAAGTTCAGTGTTTCAGTGTAGTTTTTTTTGTATTGTTTGTGTGTGTATGCTGGGGATTTAGAACCCCGGACCTTGTGCAGGGGAGGCAAGCACTACACCAACTGAGCTATATCCCCAGCCCTCGGTGTAGTTTTTTTCTTTCTTTCTTTTTTTTTTCTTCCCAGGAAGGCTACTAGGGGTGCTTTACCAGAGTCACATCCCCAGCTCTTTTTTAAATTTTTATTTATTTATTTATTTATTTTATTTTGAGACAGGGTCTCACATAGTTTCTCAGGGCCTCACTAAGTTGTTAAGACTGGCTTTGAACTTGGGAACCTCCTGCCACAGCCTTCCAAGCTGCTGGGATTATAGGTGTGCACCACTGTGCCCACTCTCAGTGTAGTTTTAATTTGCATTTCTCTAATTGTTAGAGATGTTGAACTTTTTAAAAACACATTTGTTGAGCATTTGTATTTCTTCTTTTGAAAAGTGTCTGCTTAATTCCTTTGCCCATTTATTGATTAGGTTATTTGTGTATGTGTGGGGTTTTGTGTGTGTATATGTGTGAGTTTTGTGTGTGTATGTTAAACTTTTTGAGGTCTTTGTATATCCTGGAAATTAACACTGTATCTGAGGTGCAGGTGGCAAATATTTTCTCACATTCTGTATGCTCTCTCTTCACACTCTTCATTGTTTCCTTTCCTGTGAAGAGGCTATTTAGTTTCATGCCACCCCATTTATTGATTTGTTTGTTTGTTTTACTTCTTGTGCTTTAGGAGTTTTGTTGACGAAGTCAATTCCTAAGCCAACATGTTGGAATGTTGGGCCTACATTTTCTTCTAGTAAGTGTAGGGTATCTAGTATAATATCTAGGTTTTGATCCACTTTGAGTTGATTTTTGTGAGCAATAGGGGTTAAATTTTTTTCTATTATATATTCCATTTGTAGAAGAGGCTATCTTTTATCCAATGCAAGTGTTTGGTGCATTTGTCTAGTGTTAGTATTTATGTGGGTTTGTCTCTATGTGTCTTCTATTCTATTCCATTGGTCTTCATGTGTGTTTTGGTGCAAATACAATCCTGTTATTGTTACTATATCTGTGTGGTATAATTTAAGGTCTGATATTGTTAGGCCTCCAGTTTCACTTTTCTCACTAAGGATTTCTATGGCTAGTCTGGGCCTATTATTTTTTCAAATGAATTTCGTGATTGCTTTTTCTATATCTATGAAGAACATAATTGGAATTTTAATAGGAATTACATTAAATCTATATAGCACTTTTGGTAGTTTGGCCATTTTGACAATATTAATAATGCCTATCCAAGAATATGGAAGATCTTTCCATCTTCTAATGTCTGAGAATCCATCTGGCCCTGACTTTTGTTTGTTGATAGACTTTTGGTGACATGTTCAATTTCATGACATGAAATTGATCTGTTAAATTATCTATGTCCTCCTGATTCAATTTAGGTAGGTCATTTGTTTCTAAAAATTTGTCAATGATTTCAAGATTTTCTAATTTATTAGAGTATAAATTTTTGAAATAGTTTCTGATTATTCTCTGTATTTCAGTAGGGTCTGTGGTGATATTCCCTTTTTTATCACTAATTTTAATATTTTGAGTTTTTTCCTGTTTTCTTTTGGCTGTCCTGGCTGAGGGTTTATTAATTTGGCTTTTGTTTCAAAGAGCCAACTTTTGCTTTATTGATCTTTTGAATATTTTCCCCAATTTAATTGATTTTGGCTCGGATTTTGAATATTGTTTTGTTTTCTGATTTTGGTGTTTTGTTTTTTTTTTCTGTAACCTTTAGAAGTAATGTAGATTATTTATTTCATGACTTTCTATTTTTTTAACTAATGAACTGAATGCTACAAATGTTCTTCTTAGAACCACCTTCAGAGTGTCCCAGAGATTTTCATATGTTATTTCATCATTTTCTTTTATATCTAGGCATTTTTTATTTCACCCCTGATTTCTTCTGCTATCCATTCTTCATTAAATGGCTATTATTTTGCCTGTAAGTGTTACAGTAGCTTGTATTTTTATGTTATTGTTGATTTCTAATTTCATTCCATTATTATCTGATAAAATGCAAGGTATTACTCTCTCTTTTGTTATTTTGTATTTGTTAAGAGTTGCTTTGTGGTCCAAGACATGATTTGTTTTAAAAATGATGCAAGTACTGCTGAGAAGAAAATGT
The DNA here is from genome assembly GCA_020662805.1 of Glaucomys volans. NCBI lineage: Eukaryota > Metazoa > Chordata > Mammalia > Rodentia > Sciuridae > Glaucomys > Glaucomys volans. The sequence continues at coordinate 384,365 of JAJEJO010004735.1, forward strand.
ACTCAGTCATTTAAAGATGAATTATTCCATATATGTATTAAGTCTAAATTATTAATTGTAATTTTTAGTTCTATAGTTTATTTTATTAGTGTTTTGGGTTTTTTTGAAGGTCTTCCCTGAAATGAGAGAGGCATGTTAATGTCACCCAGTATTACTGCATTTTGATCTATCTGATTATCCATCTGATTCTTGGCATTCAGAAGGGTTTGTTTGATGTACTTGGATGCTCCATTATTGGGAGCATAAATATTTTATTGTTATTTCTTGTTATTGTATAGTTCCCTTTAGCAGTATACAATGACCATCTTTGTCTATTCTAATTAACTTTGGCTTGAAGTCTACTTTATTTGATGTGAGGATAGAAATCTCTGCTTGTTTATTAGATCCAATTGAAAGATACTTTTTCCTATCCTTCCACCTTCCCTTGTCTTTGAGGTGAGTCTCTTGCCTATGAGGTGAGTCTCTTGAATACAGCATATTGTTGGGTCTCTGTTTTTAATCCAATCCTCCAGACTGTCTTTTTATGGATGAATTTAGGCCATTTACATTCAGTGTCATTGTTGAGATATGATTTTTATTCCCTATCATTTTTATTTATTTCTAGTTTTTAATTTCTGTTAGTTTATCATTTGATTGAGTACTATAGTCTGGTTCTTCCATCTGCTGATTTTTAATTTTATTTTTCATTTCTTCTTCATGAAATATTATTATTATTGAGTGTGTTTTGTAGTTCAGGCTTTCTAATTGAGGATTCTTTTAACTTTTGTTTATCCTAGAGGTTTTTAGTACATCATCAAATCTGAAGCTTGGTATGCTGGGTATAGTATGCTTGGTTGGTATTCATTTTCTTGGTTTGTATTATTCCAAGACCTCCTAGCTTTTAGGGTCTGAGTATAGAAAGTAGCTGAAATCTAGATTGGTTTACCTTTAAATGTGACCTGTCATTTTTTCTCTATCAGCCTTTAAGATTCTATCATTCTGTACATTGGGCATTTTCATAGTAATGTACCTTGGTGTGGTTCTGTTGTAACTTTGTATATTTAGAGTCCTGCATGCATTCTGTATTTGATTTTCCATTTAATTCTTAAGGTTTGGGAAATTTTTTGATATAATTTTATTAAAAAAGGGTGTGCATTCCTTTATTTTGTATTTCAGAGTCTTCATCTATCCTGACGAATCTTAAATTTGGCCTTTTCATGTTATTCCATATCTTGGAAATTCTATTCCTGGTCTCTAAACATCTTTTCTCCATGGTCAACTTTATTTTCAAGATGATATATGTTGTCTCCATTGCCTGAAACTCTGTCTTCCAAGTGATCTCTTCTGTTGATGATGCTTTCCATTAAAAATTTCAATTTGAGGGGCTGGGGATATAGCTCAGTTGGCAGAGCTCTTGCCTCATAAGCACAAGGCCCTGGGTTCAATCCTCAGTACTGCCAAAAAAAAATCAATTTGATTTATTGATTCATTCATATCAAGGACTTCCATTTGATTCTATTTCATAATCTGTTTTTATGGAAATAATCTTTCACTTCCTGCATTTCCTCTTACTTACCCTGGCCATGGTTTTCAGATGGAAAGTCCTTCTTTCCCCATGGGATAGACAAATTTTAGATGGAAGCAATGCCCCACATTGGGTGCCAATTTTTGTATAGGATTGCAACACTTATTGATGAGGCAGGCCTTATGGGTTGCACCCAAGGGGAGTGCTAACACTGGCAAATGATGAGAAGGACTCAGACTGCACACCAAGGTTCAAGGAGAAGAGCTTTATTTGGGAGAGATGGAGCACTTGTCACTTAGGAAGCTGCTTCTGTCTTTATTGGGTATAACATTGTCTTCTATGTGCTTGCAGTTAAGCTAGCCATACATCTTAAAGGTCAAGCTTTATGTAAGCAGTTACTAGCCTATTTGGCAGACTAAATGGAAAGTAAAAACCAACCATGTGAACACAGAAGGTGACAGTTTCACAGACACTGAAGAACTGTCTTACAGACCACAGAAGAACATCCTGTTCACAGAACACAGGAAAGGGGGATGAGGCCCTAGTCCCCAAATGGCCTGAAAGGCCACATAGGCCTCCTTCCAGGGGACAAGGTCCACATCTTTCCCACATAAGAATATTATGTTGCTCCCATTCCAGATCTGTCTGACCATGTCCCTGATCTCTGATTTCTTTATACCAAGACATGCCATGGTGCCACCTCACTGAGAAGCTTTCTTCATCTCACACCAGGGAGAAACATGAAAAGAAACCTCCTCTAGTCTGCTATCTTCCTGTCTCTCTCATCACTATCCTAAAAGAAAAAATTGAAATTTGTTTATTAAGTAATATTAAGTAATTTCTTTTTCTTGTCTTTCTTTTTTTCTTTTTTCTTTTTTTTTCAGTGCAGGGTTGTGAGCTCAAACCCTCATGCAGAATAGGGAAACATTCTACCTCTGACCTAAGTCCCCAGCATTTAAATAACTCACTGTCTTGTTGAAGGTGGAGTTTGGGATGTCTCTCAAATCATACTCTCTTTAATATGACATTTAACCAACACACACACACACACACACATATATAGCTAGTCTTTAATTTTATTCATTCCATTTTTGAGAAGTTGAAATTTTACATTTCAATGTAGTATAACATATTCATTTAACACACATGGAATGACCAATATTAGGCCACTTTTGACATGGAGATGGAAATGCCATGCTTTATGCGAATATAATTTTCTTTTGCATTTTTGATTCAAACTTTGGAAATATTCCCCAATTTAGATATTTATTTTGCTACATTATAATTTAATACTTTCAGTATTTCTATGTACTTTTAAATCCACTTAAAATTTTTTCAAGAAATTAATCAAATTCCTCAGTACTACTTATGACGTATCTTTCTTTTTCTTCTCAATATTTACTCTTATCATTTTGAAATTGTTTTAGTTCCTGAGGGCTGATATAGTAAAGTATCAGAGAGTGCGTAGCTTAGAAGAGACAATTGCCTCACGGGTCTGGAGGTATAATCCAAAATTAGGATGTGGCCAGGGACATGCTTCCTTTAAAACCTAGAAATAAGAGCAATTCCTTCTTGTATTTCGATGTTTCATCTGCAATCTTTGGCATTTCTTGTATTGTAGATTACATTGTTACACTCTTTCATCTTCATCTGGCATTTTACAGTTGTTTTCACATCATTTTCTTATGTACACATTTCCACTTTTTGTAAGGGTATTATTATATTGGATTAGGGCTCACTTTAATTAATACATTTTAATTCAGCTATCTCTTTAGAGATTCTTTATCCCAAACATGTCACATTCTTAGTTACTGAGAGTTAGAATTTCAGTTTTTCACTTGGGAGGAACACAATTCAACCCATAATATCAATGTTGTTAAAATAAAAATGAGTGCTTCATGTTTTACTGATCAATTTCTCTATTGTAGAGATGTGCACTAATTTAATTATTATAGTTTTTTATCAATTTTATTTTTTGATAAAATCACCCTTCAAATACCAAATCTATTTTTTCAACAATATTCATTTTCAAATAATTTTTATTTATAGATGAATTTCAGAACATTATTTTCTAATTATCTTCTAAATCTGTAAATTAGTTTGAAAAGGTTGACATACTTGTAACAGTCATCCATTTTTGGTAAGAGAGTGTCAAATGTAAATTCATTATTCCTTATTTTGTGTTCATGCATGTGATTTTATTCTTTTCATAAAATATTGTCAGAAGTTTGATCAGGTTATTACAAGGGGCTTCACATGTGTTGTTACTGTGAATAGGTTATTTTTTTCTTCTCCTTTTCCAATAATTATTACTAATCCCTATAACAATGATATTAATTTTTTGTATACAAACATGAAGTCTAATGCATTTATTAAATCACTGAATTCCAATTGTATATAAACTGGGTTTTTTGAATTTTTGAAGGAAAGTAATTCTATTGTCTACAACTATTTCCATAATTTTTCATTTTTTAAAGAGTTGTACTACTTAATTTAACTTCTAGACTGATTTTATTGGTTAGATCTTCTAGGGATAACTATTACAAATACCGAGAATGAGCATGATGGTTCTTTTCTTAGACGTTTTTTATGAATTTCTAAAATATGTGACAATTTTCACTGTAATTCTTGTGTTTTATGAAAATATTCATTTTCCCATTAGAAAATACTTTTTATTATGAGCATTTAAATTAAGAATGAATATCATAATTTAATAAATAGCTCTTTATTTTATATATATAAATATATTGTATGCATAATGAACTCATTGGTAGGAATCATGGGACATTACCATAGAAATCTGTATCATGTGAAACTGCTTTATTATCATTTTTCTAACCTAAGGCAATGTCACTGATTGTGAAATCTTAACCTCCAATCTGCGAATCTGAGTAATTATGATGAATTTCTGCCAAGAAATTTTAAATCCTTTACACTGAAGGTATAGTTCAGTGGTAAAGTACTTATCTACCACATATAAGGTCTGGGTTGGTCCACAGCATGAAAAAAATTACTACTAATTCTTGCCTTGATTTTATCAGTACACATTGTATATATGTATCAAAATGTCACCTTGTACTGCTTAAATGCATACAAATATTGTGTGTCAGTTAATAGTAATGTGTCAACTTATGCTCCTTAAAATGCAGGGAACTCTTGAAGCCAATGTATAGAGTGCATTTTATTTAATACAAATTCTATTTATCTCAGTAAAGTTTATTTTTAAAAATTACATAATACCAACTTTAAGTTTTTATGCTGATCTATGAATTAATCAAGCTGTGGGCACTACCTTAAGCACTTGAGACACAGTGGAGCCATCAAGAGTAACAACAGGAAATGTACATTTTATTTTTTTTCCTTGAATATTTTCTTTATTGGGAGTGTGTAGTAGCACACAATAATGCCAACATTCACATTATGGAACGGGAATAAAATGAGATGAAAATCCAAATACAAAAGCCATACAGACCCCCAAATGGACAACATCACAAAACAACCTCTTCAAGACACATCATGAAAATGCCTAATACAGAATAAGGATAGAATTTGAAAATCACAAGAGAAAGATGGCAGATCACATTTAGAGGTAAGCCATTTCAGATTTTAACTAATTTCTCAGCTCAGACCCTAAAAGACTAATATTTACCAAGCCCTGAAAGACAATGGGTACCAACAAAAATTGCTATTCAGTAAAACTATCTTGCATAATTGGAGATGAAAAAACCTTCCATGAAAAACAGGAAGTAAAAAGATTCATACCCACAAAACCTAAACTACAACACATACCCAATGAAATATTTTATGCATAAGAAATAAAAAATAACAAAGAAAACCAGTTTGTGGATGAATCACACCAGAAGAATAGTCAACTAAAGGAAAATAATTTTTAAATGAGCATTCTAAATAAATCAGAATGGCAGAAAACAAACTCTCTATTATAGCATTGCATATAAATGTTCTAAATTCTCCAATCAAAAGACACATATTTTCAGGTAGGATTAAAAAATTAAGACCCAATCATATGTTGTTTACAAGAAATTCACTTTAAATGCAAAGTCATCCACAGACTAAAGGTAAAAGGATGAAAAAAGATACAACGCAAAAACAGAGAGCGAAAGCAAGCAGTGGCAGCTACTCTTATATTGAAGTAGATTTCAAGCCAAAATCAATAAGAAGACACAAAGAAGTTCACGTCATCCTGATTAAGGGAATCATCCAACAACAAGATATAATGAATGTTAATATTTATGCCCCAAACAATAATGCACCTATGTGTATAAAACAAACATGTCTCAGTATAAAGAATCAAAAAGGTCATGATATAATATACAATAATGTTGGATGATTTCATCTTACCTCTGTCATCATTAGATAGGTCATCCAAGCATAAACTAAGAAAAGACTCTTCAGAACTAAAAACTGTTATAAATTAAGTGGATCTAACAGACCTCTGTAGAATATTATGCCATCAACAACTGAATTCACTTTCTTCTCAGTGCATCTGGAACTTTCTCTAGAATAGTTCAGATTTTAGGTCAAAAATAAATTTTGGCAAGTGCAAGAAAAAAAAATAGACATAATGCCTTGCATACCATCAGATCATAATGGAATGAATTAGAAATCAAAGACAAGATTAAAATGAAAAGAAACCATGGACAAATAATACACTTTTGAATGAGGAATGGATCACAGAAGAAATCTGGGAATAAGTTTAAAAATTCTTTGAAATTAATTAGAATATAGATGCAACATATCAAAATCTCTGGAACAGTATAAAGGAAGTTTTAAGAGGAAACTGAGTTCTTAACATTAATAAATAGAAATATACCAAGTAAATAGTATAATACTACATGTCAAGGCTCGAGTAAAAGAAAAACAGACCAATTTCAAAATCAGTAGAAGATAGGAAATAATTAACAGCCAAAATCATGAAATTGAGAATTAAAAAGATCAATGAATCAAAGAATTGGTTCTTTGAAAAGATAAACAAGTCTGATCAACCCTTAGCAAAACTAGCTCCAAAGAGGGAGAGAGAAGACCCAAATCAACAAAGTTGGGCATGAAAAAAGGAGATATGATCTCAGGCATTTCTGAAATTCAAAGGCTCATTAGAAACTCTTCTGAAAATTTATATTTTGATAGACTGGAGAATCTTGAAAATATTGATAAATTTTCAGGGATGCAAGTTTGGTTCAACATGCACAAATCAATAAATGTAATTACCACACAAATAGTGTTAAGGACAAGAATCATATGAGTATCTCAACAAATGCTGAAAAGGTGTTTGACAAAGTTCATCATCCATTCATCTTTAAAACACTAGATAAGCTATGGATAGAAGAAAATGTGGTATACATACATAACAGAGTTTTGTTTAGCCATTAAGAAGAATGAAATTATGGCATTTTCTGGTAAATGAATGGAACTGGAGAACATCATGCTAAGTGCTAAAGCATAAGTGGGTCTAATGTTTTCTCTCACATGTGGAAATTAGACCAAAATAAGGAATAAAAGGGGTTGGGGATCCCATGAAAATAGGAGTTAAGAGGATTGAATGGAGAGAAAAGGAAGGGAAAGAGAAGTGCCTGGAGGTAAAGAGTCAAGTGGGATAGCATTCTAAAAAGCTTACAGTTTATAGCTATTTTTTTTTCTAATTCTCAATTTAGAAATGACTGAAATGATGACATCTTCTATACATTCTTCATAAATTAGCATTATGAATATATATCAAAATTGCTCAAAGATACATTGGGAATATAACATCATAGTAGAACTATTTTATGTGAAGACTTTAAAAAGTAAAACATAGCGGACTGGTTGCTGCATCCAGTGCAGCCAAACTTGAGGGTTCCTGACAAGGGTGATGGGGAATTAGAAAATAAAAACTCACAAAGGCAAATTTTGAAGAGAAACAGCTGGGTGGAGTGCTGCTCTCTGATGGAGATGCAGATCTGAAGAGTTACTCCAGCAATCATTATTTATATATGTCTCATTATCAGGTTGAAGATTATGCAAGCATTATTCTTTGTATTCAGAAAAATTACAGAAACTAGAACATCTGTGTATTTTTTCCATAGTTGCAATCCACAGTTACAAAGTGCAATGTTAGGAGCTTTGTGCAGCTTTCAAGAAAGTTCATTGTTTAAAGTTACTGTGAAGCAGAAAGGCTCAGGAGAAGCAGAGCTGGTGATACACTATGGTTGTCTAGCATAAGAATTCCTCTCTTCCCAGGAGATATGCGCCTGAGATCAAGGTCAGAGCTGATAGGACCCTTACACAGCACCTCTTCATACAGGCCATTTCCATAGCAGCTAAGCATCCTGTGTTCTTCCCAGGCACTGGGCATACCACAGCCATGAGGTCATCAGAGACCCCCAAGCTCAGTCACTGGTCTCCCATCCTCTGTCACTGCTCTCCACAGCTGGTTATTTGGAACACAGAACACACTTTAGGATACAAACAGAAGCAACCTGTTGCTTTTCATTTGAGTTTTCTTAAAAATTTCTTTTTTCCTGGGTAAAATTTCCAGTAGTCCCATCACTTTCCCAGTCATTCTATATAATAAAAGTTGTCTGGTAATATTGAGACATGAAAGAATCTTGTTCATTATGATAATTTCAATTTAATCACCAATGTATGTCTTATCTCCTCTCTGAGTTTGGGCTTATGTCAAGAAAAGAAGTAGGTGGCTAGTTTCCTTTCCCTCATTTGACCTCCTACTAGACTCATCAGCTGGTGTTTCTGACCATTAGAGGATATATAGGTGAAGAGGACACAGATTCCTGTAGCTGATAGTTATAATACAGCACTTAAAGTCTAGGAACATGGCAGATATGACAGATGACTTTTCCTTCATGAGATATGCTTGTGGTTTTTCCACAATACATTGCTTATGACTCACTGCTCATCTGATGGTTCTCTGGATGGGTGCTCCTTTAAGGTCAGCCAAGGCTAGCTCTGTTTAGTAAGTGTCACAGATAGTCATCAGAAAACATATATTTTCCCATCAGTGGAAGTATAGCTCACTGCTCATGCAGCCATGCCTGCAATGAGAAGTAATATAAAGCCAGGACCTCAGACTTCTAAGTAAAGTTAGAGTCCTGGGCTTCTGTACCCTAACTACAGAGAACCTGTGTCATGCTCACCTATATATCCTCTAATTTTTTTTTTTTTTTCAGGAGGTGGGTACCAGAGATTGAACCCAGAAGTGCTTTACCACTGAGCCCCATGGGCAGCTCTTATTTATTAATTTTTAATGAGTCAGGGTCTCACTGAATTTGCTCAGGGCCTCCCTAAATTGCTGAGACTTGCTTCAAACTTGTGATCTTCTTGCCTCAGCTTCTTTGAGTTGCTGGGATGACAGGCGTGTGCCACCACACCCAGGTTTTTGTGCTCTTTTAGTAGGCACCATGCAGCCTTGTCTCTGTGGGGTAAGGGGATTCCTCTCATTACCCACAGAGCACACTAAAATTTATCCTAAAACTTCCCTTTCACTCTTAAAGCAATCTGTAGAGCTTCAGTGGGGCCTGAGAGCTGTTTGAAATTATAGCATCTCACCTCAGTCCCGAGGCATTCTAATAAGATTCCTAAGTGATCTGCTTGCAAAATAACTTTCAAGACGTGGCATTTTATTTCACTTCAACTATTTATTTATTTCACTTTTAACTATGCCCTCAGTTTTGTCATCTCTTTGCATATCTTACATAGGTAGTTTAGAACTTGCAAAATTCAGGCCTTTAAAACCTCAGCTAACACTGAGACAGAATAAGAGAATGACTTTAACAAATCCTTTATTCTAATATTTCTCATAAAATGAAAATTCAGCAAAGTAGGTAGAAGTTTTTACGATTATATCAAAGAAAGTTGCTGTGAATTTTTCCACTTTTATATTTATATTGAATTATACACTTGATATTATACTTAATAATAACATAATAAAAAGGTTTAATGTCAGTACAAGTTCTTAAAGCAAAAATAAAACACTTTATTTTTATAATATATATTATTCACAAACATATGTTCTTATAAAATCAAACTACCAAGGAATATTGGTTGAAAATCTATAACTTCTTTTCATTCCTTCATTTAACCTCTACTCCTCTTTCCTTGTTATATTTTATTTTAGTATCTGGTGGATATTTGTTAAGAAACTTTTTCTACAAATACATAAAGAAAAATGTAATAAATTGTCTTACAAGATAAATCTGTTTTACGACATGATTTTTTTTTTTTGATACTGGGGATGATTGAACCCAGGGGTGACTTATAACTGAGCTATTTCCCCAGTCATTTTTCTTTTTTTATATATTTTTAAATTTTGAGACAGAGTCAAACTAAATTGTTAATGTGATCCTCCTGCCTCAGCCTCCTGAGTTCTTGAGATTACAGGCATGTGCTACCATTCCCAGCCAAAATGATCTTTTAAAACTGAAATACTGTGGATACTGATGTATGTTAACCCATTGTCTTCCATTGTTCCAGATATGGAGCACCTACAAAAACTTGAATTGAGTAACAAACCTATCAGATCATGGTAACTTTAAAATTACACTTGAATATTTATCATCTTCATGGAACTGGAAAGTTGGGACTTAATGGGTTAATAAGTTTAGATCTAAATCACTTTTTAATTACTAAATCATATTCAAAATTGTGAATATGCCAGACATTCAGTCACTCAACTAGTGATGATTAGCTTGTCTTCAAGTTTCACTGCTATTTACACAGCTGCAAGGAGTCGATCACCAGTTCCACTCTGCACCTCATCAGTGACCTGGAGTTGCTTTGTCCAGTGTTCTCTTTTGGAGAATGTTTGTCCTATACCTGATTTAGAAAGGTATTTTCCATTTGGGCTTTGTACTGCCAAAGGTTCTTAAGATCCCATGTGAGTCAACAACTCCTTTTCAAGACCATTTGGTATGACCTTCCTACTTAATCTTGTTTTCCAGCTGTTCACTCTTCTTGGCCTGATTTTGGATCATGTTCTTTCCATTTTTAGTTTTCAATGTCCACTTTTGGCTGCTGAGTTTGTGGCCAACTTCTCTTTCATTTTGGAATCAGATGTACACTTAGCTCCTGATGCTGTGCACCCACCCACTTTCAGTCCCTCTGCAGCTGTGGGTATGAGAATTCAGCTGACTCCTGTGAGTGCAATTGACAGATTGATCTCTTGTCCACTCCCTGACCCTGGGATTTGATCCAACACTCAAATGATTCCCAGTTTCATTTCTAATGAATCAACGCTGAATGTTTCTTCTGTATTGTAGGATTTTATCTTATGTTAATTTCTCAGTAGTAGATTCACTTTGTAAGAGCAACATTTTTAAGATTTTGAGTCAGATCACTGAAGAGCTTTCAAAAGCATTCCCCAAAACTTGTACATGTTGAATCATAATTATGAATTGTTTATATTTCTCCATCATTAATCCTAAATATTTTCTCAATGTGTATGTGTATTTAATATCCTATGGAGCTATATTTTCAAGCGCTACTCTGGACATTTCTACATGCCTAGTTACAATATTATTATTAACAAGTACAGAGTGTTCTATTTATAAAGAATGTTAGACATATGTTAATGTGAATGAAAAATTCTGTGATTTTTCTGTGCTGAGATTACTCAGTTTAAAATTGAAAATCTATCTTCTGGTTTTTGTATCTCCTGCTTTCTAATTATTAAACCTAGTTTTTAGGTTTATTGGTCATATTTCTGACTCCTAAATTTTTATCTCCAGCTTATATTTGTATATTCAACTGTTTGCTTGCATATCTAAATACCTTTATACACATTAACTTGAATGTCTAATGAACAGCTCACAATTTCTTCAAACTTTTTTCTTTTTTCTCCCCCAATCTGCACCTTCCATAGTTGATTCCATCTCAACTAAAGACGACTTCATGCTCAATCCGGAAATCTTGAAGTCAACCTTGAATGACTCTTTGTCTTATACCACATAGCCAATCATAAGAATAATGCTGAGATTTTTCCTCCTACTCCCCACTTCTTCTGTCACTATCATCTCTCACAGGGATCATTGTAGTGGCCCACTAACTTGAACTGAAGCTTCTATTCTGACCTCTAGTTAACCAAAGCAGCCATAGTGAGTGATTCATTAAAAATTCAATTCTGTTGATAACTTCTTCTCAATACCACCAGTGTATTCCCATCTCACTCTTATATGAACCAAGTTTCTAAGAATAACCTGAAAGTCCCCTCATGATTTTGGACTCTGAAGACATCTCTGACCTCATCTTTGACTTTTCACCTGCTTCTCTACACCAGACACATTGGCTTCATTGCTGATCCTAGAATATTAGAAATCAAACCATAGATGATAGTCTTCCTCCTGGCCTTCATACTTCTCATTCCTTCTGCCTGTAACACTCTTCCCTTGTTTTATATAAAGCCACATCTTTCACTTCCTTCACATCTTTATTTAAATAATGCCATGAAGTCTTCTCTGAATATCCTATTTGAACTGACTTCTTAAGGCTGAAGATGTAGCTCAGAATACTTACCTGGCATGTAGAAGGTCCTGAGTTCCATCCACAGACCACAAAAAGTGAAATAAAATACTGACCTCTCAAATTCTCCATGTCTTCTTCTTAAATTTATTTTTCTTCTTAATATGGTTGACTTTTAAACATATTTATTTATTTTGTCTTTTCTTTTTTCCACTATAGTATAAGTGCCCTTAAAGAAAGAATTTTAGTCAGTTTTGCTTACTTGTCTCCAGCAACTAGAACAGAGTTTGAAACATAGAAGAAATGTAACAATTAATTTACTTTTGAATAAAAGATTCAGTAAATTTAATATTCTCTCAATAAATTATAAATGTATATATTGATATTCTAAAGTTATTTAAGAGAACTGTTAGTCATGTAAATGCAAATCAAATCTGTAGATTTAATACAAAATAAATACAAAAGAAAAACAAAACCCAGTGTTGATGAAGATATGGGGAAATCAGTACTCTCTTTCACTACTTTTAGGATTATGTATTATCAAAAGCTTTAAAAATGTACTTTCCTAATAACACAACCATTATACCTCAAGAAAAAAATCTTGCCAGGCGTGGAGGAGCTGCTGTAATCCAAGCGGCTCAGGAGGCTCAGGCAGGATTATCGAGAGTTAAAAACCAGCCTCAGAAAAGTGAGGCGCCAAGCAACTCAATGAAACTCTATCTCTAAATAAAATACAAAATAGAGCTGGTGATGTGGCTCACTGTACAAGTGCCCCTGAATTCAATCCCACTCTACACCCCCAGAAAAGAAAAAAAATCCTAGTAAATGATGTATGATTTACACTTGCAAATCATTACCTTGGCTGACTTTAGGCCCATAGTGGTTTCTAATTGTATACATTTGAAAGAACTACTTGTCCTAAAAAAGATTAGTAAAAGTTATTCCACATTTAAGACTGTGACACAATGATTTAAAAAATGTTGTGAAAGATTGATAACATGGAAAATCTTCCTATTATTAAATGAGTCAAAACAAGTTATAAATCAGTCTTTGAAATGCTATAGATAAATACTTGCTTTCTTGGTGGCTCTATTTAGTTCTTCCAAATTTGACCTTAAATAGATTTTTTAAAAATCCCTCTAACAAGCAGCCAGCATCATCAGAAAGCATATCTACAATGTCCTTGGTGTAAGTTTTAGTAGGCTGACAAAATGTATTACCTATGCTGTGATTTGTTTTCCATTTTAATTAAAATTATGTTTTTATTAATAACATAATTTCAAGATTAATTTACTTTGAGCATCAAACCTCTGGTCTTTTCCTCATCTGAATCATACCATTTTCATATGAATTAGTGAGAAATGCTAATGTCAGTTTTTATGTATTATGTAGCGCAGTTGAGTTCACCTCATTTTTAAATCTCTCCATGTCTTGACTTCTAAAACATTTCATAGTCCTGGTTTCTCCCTACCTGACCTTTTTGTCTTTGGCTTCTATTCTTCCTGTTTATCCTTTATTATAAATATTCCTCCAAATTCCATCATTAAGCTTTTCCTTTCTTTCTCTTTAATGGCAATGATAATTCACTCATTTATTCACTCATTCAAACGCGTTCTTTCGACACATATTTATTTGTTATTTAGACACTGGTTGGATTCTGCAATATAATTTTGAGTACGTTAGACTCACTTAAATCACTCAAGGGATTAAAGTCTAGAGATAACTAGTGTGAAAAATGACATACATACAACATTATGAAGTGTATATTAAATTCTCATGAAACCTGATGAAGTAGATACTAATTCCATCCTTATTTTAAATCAGAGGTTATGGGAAAGACATCGGATGGCAATAGGCCTCTCATTACCAAATTAATTAATGGAAGTGAATGTGCTGAAAATAATTTTGATGTGACTATAATAATCTTTGTTTAACAAGTTAAATAATATAAAGGAAAAGTGACTTTTATCTTAAGATGTGAAGCATGACTAAGTCTTAGGGCATCAAGTCAGTGTGAGAAGACACTGACCTCTATACACAGAGAGAACAGTTCATGGGGCAAAAATAATCTGAGATGGAGGAAGCAGGGTAACTCCAGGAAGAGAAAGGAGGCAAGTGTGCAGAGACATGGACATTCCAGGGGGTGACCAGATGCACAACCTGAGGGAAGATCAGTTGGTGAAGGGTAGAGTAGAAGGAAAGAGCCACTTAAGAGTCAAATAAATCCCAGCTAAGAAACAGTGGTGCCTCATGATGGCTGTGGAGACAAAATAAACATATTGACTTGGTATGTATCTAGAAATCGAGCCAACAAAACCTTCAAGTAGATTGGTTGAGAGACATGGGGCAGAGTGGTAATTAAAAATGATTCTCGAAGTTTCTGTCCTGAGCAATTATTCATATGGTTGGACCATTTGTTGAGAACAGAAAAACAAAAGAATAAATGAGATCAGTAACTCCTTGCAACACTTCTCGAACATCCAGTGTAGGGCTAGGATACTTGGTGTTTAAGGCAGCTTCCACATCTATTCTCTCATTCATTCACTGAATCATTGCATGTTATGAACAATGCACTCTGCTGGTGTGGAATATAACAGTATTGAGACAGACTTCAAGAAGCCTGAGGCCTGGACCTGTGGTGTTGAGAATCTAGGCGCTGAGGGGAAAGCACTGCTTTATTTTTTATATGCAACCTCAGAAGGGGAGCAATAAAGATGTTTCTGAAAGTGAAGGAAGAAGGTAGAATCTGAATCCCGTTGCTACTGAAATTAACTGACTCCAAAGTGAAGAACCATTAGCGGAGTGAATACATACTGACTGGTTATATATCAAGTTGCGTGTGACACCATAAGCAGGTGTATCAAAAAGGAGCAAGTCTTTGCCTCTCTCCCCACCTTCCAAGGAGCTAGAGCACCCATTACTTATAAGAAACGAAATACACTGTCAAAGAGAAATGAAGTTTGCAAAATCTCAGCTACAGAATCAGAGCAGTGAGAAGCTTGGGGTTGAAGCTGAGAGGCAATAGCTTCACTTTAATGCTATCGTGAGGTTCTTGCATTCCTATTTCCAGCATAGAAACATTATCCAGCCTCAGACTTGTTTCTCAGGATCCATGCCTACTGCCTACTCTGGATCCATGCTTGGATGTCAAAGAGAAATTTTCCATAACATATTCAAAACTGAATTTCTGATTTGCCCACATCATTTGCTTCTCCCACATTCATAGTCAAACATCTTTGGATTCTTTTATTGTGGGAGAT
>JAJEJO010004735.1:399695-444835 GCA_020662805.1 Glaucomys volans
TCTCACCAGCTCCAAGTCATTTTTATATTTTACTTGGATAATTGAAATAGCCACTTATTTCACATCTCCTTCTTCTGACCTTGCTCCTATCTCCCAAGAGCAACTAATTCTTTAAAAACACAAGTCAGATTACTTTAGTCCTCTTATAAAATCTTCAAAGATGTTTTGCCTCGGTCCAAATAAGAGCTGAAATGTGTTCAGTGATCTGCAAGACTATAAATAACCTTTCTAATCCATTCTCTCTAACCTCGTCCCTTGCCTTGCTCCCTCCTCCCCTGGAGAGATTCCTTTTGCATGTCATACACTTTCCTCTTTCAAGTTTCTTTGACTGTTGCTGTTATCTCTATCTGAAATGTCTTTCTAGAAGAGTGCCCAGCATACTTAATTTCTCAATAAATAGCTAGTTTCTGAATTAAGGTGTCAGAAAAGACCTCCCCAAAGTAACATTTTTGTACAAGATTATAAAATAAATAAATATGATATAGATGAAATAAGGGTGGGAGATAACAAGGAATATTTTCCTAGCAAAAGGAACAGTATTTGCAAAGGCCAGGAGGTGAAAGGAGCCTGTCATTTGTATATTTAAGGCATGTAATTAGGAGATGGGCATAAAATAAATCTGGAGAAAAAAACAGAAACAAGATATTATGAGGGATAAAATCAATATATAGTAATGCATGCTATATTTTTTGAATATTACTATTATTCGTCACCACTCCCCAGATGGCTAAGCATTAAAAACTTGAAGTATTCTGTAGTCATTTTTCATTTATTAAGTCGTATGCACCTTTAGATCTAATGATACCTCTTTCAGTTGTACCTTATTTATTTATTTTTGTTACATCACTTTAACTTGTGCATGCATTTTTTTCCCCTAGACTATTTTAGTAATACTGATGTTCCCTGCCTTTAAGTTTCCTTCTTCATTCAAAGCACATGCAATTAACTCTACTGAATTTTTTCCCCCAAAGATCACTTCTAATTCCTTTTCCATGAGCTCATTAGACTCAGCAACTTTCTGCTCCCTACAGTGGTAAGTCAAAACTCCTAATCTCAGCATTCAAGTTCTATCAACAAATATTCTTATCTACATATCTGACATTGCATCTATACCCTTGCTAGCGTTATATTCTCCTACAAAATTACTAATAAAATTTCTAGCATTACATATTTCAGCAAGCTAACCAGGCACATTTATTGAACATATCTATGCCTGTGTTGTTCATATTAGCTGAATGCCCTGTTCCCACTTCCATCTGTTGAACTGCTGCGGTCCATTCTCAAGATCTTTCTCAGGTAGCCCCCTAGTTACTTTATAAGGAAATCTTTGATCACCCTAAATGAAAGTAACATTGTAGTCTTTGAATCCCTTTAGCATTTTCTTTATCTTTTCTACCCACATTGAATCATTATTAATAAAGTTATTTTATTTATTCAAAACAGCATAAAATCATATTACAATAAAATTTCAAAGGGAAGGTAAGACTTCATTTTTGCCACTATAATTATTATTCATATTAACTTTTTCATCATATCCCTGACTGTAAGTCTAAAAGTTCATTGAAACATAGGTAATTACGTACTCATTGTCTTAGTCTTGAGGTGATTATCACCATTATGTGAATACATATAATGAACTAATGAATATAATTTACATTAGATTTACTGTGGCTGCATGCCCTAGATTAAAATGCTGTTATCTACATATATTTTTTAAATAAATTAAGGAATTACTTGTTTTAGAGCCTTATCCTTAGAAATACTATGTTTTATGTGCTATACTTATGATGAGAGCAAGCAAATCTTTCTAGTAGGTCATTCGTCCTACCTGCTATCTGGGAGTGGGTGGGGGAAAACAATAGTTTGAAGACAGTAGTTACCATCTGGAAATCACATTATACTTACCTGGGCAATTTTTGAACATCCCAATGCCTGGGACACATCCCAAACCAATTAAATCAGAATCTATGGACCTCACCCAGACATCTGTGTATTTAAAACTTCCAATGTGGTTCAGTGTATCAAGGTTGAGAATCACTGTTTAAACCTTGTTTACATGTTAGAAACATGTAAGGAGCTTCAAAAATTGTAGCTAGATGTTCCTAGCAATTCAGATTTAGTTGTCCTGAGGCTGAGATCAGGCATCTATATTTTTAAAAATCTCACATAGATAGTCTAATATTTAGGCAGGAATAAGAATTTCTGTAAAGAGATTCCTATTTACTTATTTAAGAGATGTGTTGAATTATTTTAAGTAATTATTTAGCTCTATCCTAAAATTCTTTCACTGAATGGAAATATAGCACCTTGGAGGATTTATTTAGTGTTTCTGCTTAGAAGTTATTTCTGTAATTACAACTGGTTTTATACCATATGTTAAAAAATAATATCCTTCACAGAGAATTGCTCACTGGTTCATTTATTTTAGTTAAAAAATCATTTCCATTTTCTAAATAGTTTAGCATTAAAATTAGATATATGACCTAATTAATTTAATGAGTCATTATCTTCTAATAATTAAGTGAAATGCCATTCCTCCTTCTATAATCCTAAATACCAAAGAATTACACAGATTTAAAATGATCAATGAAGTACTACCCCTGAACAGTGTTTATAGGGAAGTCCTAAAACACACGGCTTAATGCCTCTTATAATTGGTGTGAAGACTATAGGCAATAACTAATTTAATCTATTTAAATTATTATGGTTTAACATTTTCCCTTGTCCTGCCACATATTGTACAGTGTATTAAGAAACATTTGAAATCCTTATAATTGTACTAATAATCAAAAGTCTCATGGTAATTAAAAAATGATTTTGAACTAATGTTTGTATTATAATATATATTTATACAAAATTTATTATACGTAGTATCTTATGTATATAAAGTGATATGACCTATATTGAACAAAAAAAATCTTTGTGGGTACATATTATAGCCTTCCTCTATAAGAATTATTGGTGCTCTTTGAAAATATACTCTGAACATTTATCATATTTCCATCATCATCATTCTAATTCAATACTCTATTATCATCTGAACTCCTTACCCCTCCAGTTTTCCTTTATAATACATTCACCTCACCCTATCGACAGCAATACTTTGGCAGTACAAATTAGGCTAGATACTTGTGTTCTTCATAACTCTCCAATGGTTTCCTACCAAATCAGAATACATTTTCACCACAATTGAAATAGAAGCTCCTACCTATCTTTGCTCTGCTCATGTTACTTCATATACTTCTATGACGCTTACCTTCTTTCTCTTCCTCACATACACTGGAGCATCTGCAACAGATCTGATCCCTATTTGAAATGCTGTTCCTGCAGATTCTGGTGTTTGCTGTAGTACCACAATAGTTGGATAATAGAAGCTGACTCTTGCAAACTTTGGCTCTTACCAAACAAAACTTCATTAAGGATCAGCAAAATATACAAATAAAATGCAGACACAAAAATCATATTGCAACTTTTGTTTCTGGGATGGCCAATGGGAGTCATAGGCATGTGATTCATTTGTCTCATGAGATAAAATGGAAAACCTGAAGAGCTATATGACAATCAAAGAAATTGAATTTGTAGTTCAAACCTTCTCAAAAATAAATTTCTAAGTCCAAATGACTACCAATCATTTATGGAAGAAATGGCAGTAAATCTGCACAATCTGTGCCAGAAAATGAGACAAGGCTACCTTTCCCAGTTCATAAGTTCAGAATCACCCTGACACCCAAATCATACAAAGACAACAGATAGAAAAGAAAGTTGTAGACCTATTCCATCTTGAATATAGACAAAAAAATTCTCAACAATGTAAATATAATCTCTGATACATAAAAAGTAATGTACCATGACCAAGTGGGATTGGTCATGATTTGAGAATATGGCTCAGTATTAGATAATTAATCAATGTAATCCACCATATAAATAGTCTGAGGGACATGAACTATATGATTTTACAATTGATGCAGAAATCAGTTGATAAGAGCCAGTTCCTAAGCAAGATAAACTCTTAGTCAACTAGAAATAGAAGGTAATAATCTCAACCTAATAAAAGCACCTACAAAACAAAATAAATAAAAACCTGCAGTGAAATTATGATTGCCGATGAAATTGAAATGACTCTCTATAACTTAAAAAAATAGATAATTTCATAACTTTTATTCAACACAGTGTTAGAAGTTTTAGTCTGTGTAATGCGGCAGGAAAGGGAAAGTAAGATGTATACATATTAGAAAGGAAGAAATAAAATTCTACCTATTTTCAGATGATATATATGTATTTAATGACCTGTACTCTATTAAGAAATTTGAACTAATGAGTTCAAATAAGTCAACACACAGATGGGCATGCTAATTATCCTGAGTCAATCACAAATCAGTGTACAAATGAATCAAATGATCACATCATACCTCATAAATATGTACAGATATTATGTGTCAATAAAAAGACTCAATCAGATTTTATAATAGTGGTGTGGAACAAATAGAATAAAAATAAATGAAATGCCATTTTAAATAATCAAAAAAGGAATAAGTATCTAGTTAAAAATGTAGAATATCTATAGTCTGAGAATTAGAAAATAGTGATGAAAGAAATTAAAGTGGACTTAAATGTATGAGAAATATTCTATTGAGAAAGGCAATGTTTAAGGATTTGAAGTCTCCACATACTAAAGATGTCAATTATCCTTAAATTGTTCTATAGTTTTAACATAATTTCATCAAAATTCCAGTAGCTAATTTTTTCAAATATAGACAAAGTATTTTAAAATTCAGATGAAAATGTAAAAGAGGCAGGAGAGTTAAAAAGATATTTTGAGAAAGAAGACGAAAGTTGAAGGAATCACACAACGTAGTTTTAAGACTTTATAACCACAGTAACACAACAGAGTGATAGTGAAGGAGGGACAGACACAAATCAATGGAACAGACTAGGGATACCACAAATAGATCCACAAAAACATAGCATGATGATTTTTGACAAGCACACAAAAGTAATTTAATAAAGAAAGGGTAATATTTTTAATACATGCTTTGAAACAATCAAGCTTTTAGTACAGAAGACTGAAACCAAGAGTGAGTTATCACTGAGCTACACCCTGAGCTCATTTGTTTTAATTTTTATCTTGAGACAGGGTCTCACTAAGTTGCCCAGGCTGGTCTCAAATTTGCAATCCCCTTGCCTCAGCCTCCTGAGTAGCTGGGATTACAGGTGTGTGCTACCATGCCCAGCACAGTTCAACTTTATAAGCAAAATATGAATCTAAACTGAACCTCACCTTACATAAAAAATAATTTAAGTGGATAGTAGATAGAAATTTGAAACATTAAACTATAAATCTTTTAGACAAAACCAAGAAAAACTCTTTTTGAGAATTTGAAGACATGACACCAAAAGCATGATCCACAAAAGAAAAACAAAACAAAAAAAATGTTGGAAGTTCATCAAAATAAAGTATTTTTTTCTGTGCAACACTTTTTCAAAAGGATAATAATTTAAGCCACAAAACAGAAAATAAATTTGCAAAACACATAATAAGCCAAAAGACTTCTATTTAGATGCATAGACAAAAGATGTTTCACCAAAAACTATATGCAGATGCCAAATAAATACATACCACCTTCAATGCAGCTATATAAAGAAATAAACTCTTCTCCCACCACATTGGCAAAACAAAATGTTTAAGAGGGCAGGGAATTTATCTTTGTTCACTACAGAAAGATACGCAACAAAATTACAATAAAGCAAAATGATTACTTGTGAGAAAAAAAAAGAAAGAAGCTCTTGATACACACATATCAACTAGGATGGGTCTTAAGGGTATTATGTTGAGTGTTAAAAAGTCCATCTTGAACTATTCTAATTGCATGATTCCATTCACATAACACTTGAAAATGACACAATTATATTGATGGAGAACAAACAGTCAGGATGTAGGATCAAAGGAGGTTCTTACTAAAAGGAAAAACAACTCTTTTTGGTGATGAAACAGATCTTTGTCATTTTCTTTTTGGTGATGAAACAGATCTTTGTCATGTCTGTGGTGGTGGTTAAACAAATCTGTTCATGAAATAAAATTTCACCATGCTATACACTGAAAAGAATAGAACAAAATGAGTATGTGTAAAAATTGGTAAAATCTAAGTTAGGTTTGTAATTTTACTAATCATATTGTACTAAGGTCCATTTCCTGACTTTCAAAATATATTATGACTATTTAAAATGTTGCCATTGGTAAAAGATGGACGAATATTACATGAAAATTCTACTACCTTTGCAACTTCTTTTGAGTCTTAAATTATTTGCAAGTAAATATTAGCAAAAATAGAACAGTCACTATGACCAAGATTAGTCATGTGTGCTACAAATGCAGGGAAATCATTGCAGTAAAGCAATGCTGGGTCTTTGAAACAGGAAACATGAGAGAAAAGTGAGTTTCAGAGTGGACGTCTATAGACACATAGATGTAAGTACAAGAAGGGAGTTGAATAGAATTAAAGATCAGAGAAGAGCATGATTATATAGGTTTGGGAGTCATGAGCATAGGTTAAGATGATCAAGAGAAAATGTTGCAAATCGAAACCTAGAAAGGGACCCTAATAATCTCTGGACCTACCTTCTTCACCTGCACAGCTGGACTAACCTGGGGTGGTGCTTTCTTTTCTTCCATAAAAACATCAGAGCTTTGCTGGGGTCATGATGGTAAAAGTAACATAAATTTGTGATTTGAACCTGGTGTAAACAACAGAATACTGGAAGGGCCATTGGAAAAATGGGAAGATGCACACCTTATTTAAAGTCATTAAAATTCAAAATATTGTACAATCATTTCTGTGTTAGCCAAACAAAGCAAACTTGCAGCCAGATTCTGCCAAGAGCTGCTGGTTTGCAACTATGGGGCATGAGATTTGACTAGTTTATTAATCTTTGAATAAATGGTGACACATTAACAGCTTGATATGTTACCCTTCTAGGGAATTTACATTTTGGAAAAAGGTTTTGTGAGATGCAATATTTTAGCAAATGAGAATTTAACACAAAGGAGGGCTTAAAGTATTATAGAGAATTTCTTCAAGCAATGCTCTGTAAATTACAATACAGAGAACAAGTCATGTGAAAAGTTGACCTTTGTTTAAAAGATAAGCCCAGATAGCACAAAGTAAAAGTGACCTTTGGAAATTCTTTATTTATTTGATCAAAATCTGTTAATTTTTAGTGCATCATTGTTGACTAATATCGGAAATGTCATGTAAATGCAGACACAGCTTCTTCATTGAATATATTGATTTTGAATATAAAGATTTTCTTTTATCAATTGAGATACCAAATTAATCAAATAACAAGGGTTTGAGTCATAGCTAAGTAAGTTTTGCAATTATGATTGGAATCACACAATTCACATATTATGCTAATATTAGTAATTCAGGTGACTAAGCAATTTGAAACAAATTATTTCTTCAGAGTCATTCCAACACTGACAACAAAGCAGAGATTGGAAGAAAGTGATTTATTAAAGGAGATCAGATTATAACAACTGTTTAATGGCACCATAATAATACATACTGTATTACTATAAGTGTAGACAAAACATGAGACTAAACCTGAATGCAGGTGTGGCTCTTCGATAAACTCTCTACCCTGGTTTACAAAGCCCTGTGTGATTTGACCTACGTCTTTATTTCTAAGCATATTTGCTCTTTCTCATCTAGTATATTTTAGTTATATGATTTTGTTTTTCGTATCATTTATTATAGCAAACATTCCATATTTTGAATCTTTACATGAACTGTTTCCTCTGTCTGAGATGGATGCTCATTTGGCAGATATTTTGAATTCTTGATACCTCTTGTCATTGAGTTTATTGCTGATATATTACCCACTCAATCGATTTCAGTAGTTGCTTAATAAGTTTCTATAATATCTCTATTTTAATTATCTGCATGGGTCCCTAGCTTCTTTTTATTGTTGTTTTTATTTTTCTTATGGGGTCTCTCTTCCATCTTTACCCATCTATCAGATTCAGGAGATTTCACAGATTATTGCTAAAATTTTTCTAGTTTTGATTTTAGGAGCTCTTGAAGTTGACTCATCCCTTTGACATACATTAGTGTGTGTGTGTGTGTGTGTGTGTGTGTGTGTGTGTGTTTATTTAGCACTTGTTTACTTTCTGTCACTACAAGATATTCCAGGCTCATCTTATACATTTTTTTGCCCCATTTTAAGAGTCAGCCATTTTCCCAAAGAATCCTGGTTCCTTTTATTGTAAAATAATACTAAATTCAAGATATTAGTAATAAGTGTGTTTATTTCTACCGTGGAATCATTGCCTTCAATCATTGCCCTCTTAGTTAATAAAGCTGATCTACCAGCAGAACTTCCTTTGAAAGAGTACCATTATTGTCTAACAAAGAAGATAGAAGATAATTCTACCAGATAAGAAGGTTCAGGAGAAAGTGAAGCTCCCAGGATCTCACTTATATCTAATAAATTATGCTCATTCCGAATAATCTAAGAGGGATATTCTTCATTGGATCACTGACTTTGGCTTAAAACTGGTGGAAACTGAGAATTCAACCTTTTGTGAAATTCCACTGGGTTGCATCATTAACTTCTGAACCTGGTCCTCTGCTCTGACTGCCCAGCAGTAGATATTCACTCCTGATATTTTGCCAGGAGTCTCTCTGGCTTTCACATTTTGACTTTAATTGACAATTACCTGAATTTGTAATTATCACTCTTCAATTAAAAAAAATGATTCTCAGTAAAAGTCTATTCCTTTCATACTGCCTGTACTTACTATTTTCTACATGTCATTGAGTTCCAGAAATAATCATATAGCATGTGTTCCCTTTCACCAGTACTGCACTACTACTGGTGACAGTTTTAACAATTGTGGCATGTCAAAGTTTATTTGTTCTCTATTTACCACAAGCAATGGAATCATCATTGTCAGATGGACTGAGAATTTTTATGCAGTCTTAAATTCCTATTTTAGAGTCTGGTTTAAGGTCCTCTTCTCATACTTACTGAATTAGACTGAGTTCCCTAAATGTAGACTCTATAGATGTAGACAGAATATTTAGTGAGGAAGGCGTGTTGGGGAATGTTTGGGGGGAGAAATATCTGTATTGAACCAAGGAAAGCAGTACTGGGCAGAAAAAGAAATCAATACATAACACAGTTTTATTGGAGCTGTGGAGCTGGGATGACCCTTGAGAGTTCTCCCAACCTGAGATAAAGGAGCTGAACCTTTTTACTCTTGCATCTTTTACACATTGGGTGTGGTTTCTCTCCAGAGAGGAAGATAATTTTAGAAAAAGGAGTTCTCTGTTGCCAAGGGCAATGCCAAGGGAGAGTCTCAACTCTGTGCTGTCAGCAGCAGACATTCTTAGTAGCTAGGGGATGTGAGATTTAGTAGAGTATCAATCAGCTATTATACAAGCAGAAAAATGTATAAATGTATGTGTACTTCTAGCACCATTAGTTTAGTTTTGCCTGTTTCTAAACTTCATATAAAGAGAATCAAAACAGTATTTGTGTGTCTAAATTATTTCACTCAATAATTGTGAAATCTATCCATGTAGTTGTGTTCATCAGTAGTTCACAAAATTCATTGCTGTCTAATACTCCCTTGCATGACTATATCACAATTTATTATTCTAACGTTGATTGACACTTTAACTGTACAGTGTTCTCACAGTTAACAACAATGCTGCTATGAACAAATTTACACATATGCTTCAGTGAAAATATGTGTGCATGTAATTTTGTTACAGAACAGTGAAACTGATAGGCAACAGCAGATTTAAAAGATACCTTCAGGATTTTTTTCTTAAAATGTCACATCAATATCTTCTCCCACTAGAAGAAAATGAATGCTTCAGTTAACCAACATTTTCTCTTGCGCTTACACTTAGTATAGTCAGGGTTCTCTTTAATTAATTACTTTATCTTTTCCATTTTTACTAGATGTGAAATAGTCACTCATTATAGTCTAATTCACCCATGATAAGTTGCCTTAAGAATTTATTTTGGTATTTTAACTTAAAATTTATTTGATTTCTTTCCTCCTGCATCATTTCCTCATTGTAAATGATACAAGGATGATAGAATTTAGTTAAACTACAATTGTTTATTTTATCTTATAGTATAAGCAAAATGGTCTCAGATAACAGTACATTATTACCACTTATACTGAACATATTTTTTTAATTTCTCCACATTATATACTGCTACTCCTTTATAAACAAATTATCAGAGTACATAGTTAATGCATACTATATTCTTTTCCTTGTAGTCCTCATTTCATTTTAACTCTAATGCAACCATCTATTTATTATTCATGACCAGTCTTTACAGCCATGTCTCTGGTCATTTGGTTGTCTGTAGATTATTTTGTGGTAAATTTTCAGGAAATGCTCATAGGAATGATATTCTTTAAATTATGTTGATAACAGCTTGGCTATGCTCTTTGTAGTTGAAAGTGGATTTTGTGAGACACAAAATCATTGGCTTATAAATTCTTTCTTTGAATGTATTAAGTATACTTTTTCATTTTTTTCTTTCAAGTGGTCCTTGAAATTCTTATGATAATCTAACACCTTTCCCATATATGCTAAATGTAATGTTTTCTACAAGATTTTTCCTTCTATTTCTTTAAAATCGGGTAATAATTTTCTTTGAATACGTAATGGTGCTGCTGATTCTGGGGCATTTTTCTTAGGCTCATGGTTTGCTATTTCAACATGTTGTTTCAAATATTTTTCTTTATTAATATTATTTTAGGAAAGTTATGACCTAGTTTTGGGGTTCACTTCTAGAACTATTGTTTTGACTTAAACCACTGTCTTCAACATTTTTTCTTTTTCTTTCATTCAAAGTTTGTATTTGTACCTAATATGTTTAAGAGCTTTACTGCATTTATACATATATTCCTTCTGATTTCGTGTTTTCTTAATACTAATAATTACTTTGTCTTTGTTTCTTTCCTAAGGACTGACATTTCACTTCGAAATTTTTCTATTTTTATTTATTCTCTGCTGTTCTTTCATGTCTTTGTATCATTTCTTGGTGTCCTGTGGGCAAGTTCTTGTAGTACACTCTCATTATCTGTAGGACTGCTTGCTATTTTTCTTATTCTTTTTCTTAATAATTTTGTATAGAGCATTTTTGTGTAAAATTCTATGCACATTTCAGGAAAGCTTTGGTCACTGCACATACCTACCATTTTGGTTCTCTTAATGCTCAAATGGCTGGCAGCATATTTTCTGAGATAATCTGAGTCAAAGATCCTCCCCAAATTTGGTTTAAATTTTTGGTTCCCCACTCCCTTGTCCCTACTGTTCCAGTCTTCCTCTATCTTTATTCTACTTACAGAAATTTTTCTTCTCTGAGGCCTTGTCTCCAAATGAAGTGTGAATGGATCAGGTTTTTTTTTTTTTTTTTTTTAATTTCCTAGGTGCTAAACTGTTTCAGCAGTTAGATATCACTTCATTTTGACACATCTGATTATTACTTGGAAGATACTAGTGGGGTTAATGAAATAATATTGTATAAATGTTAAATTTTTCAAGTGTATTGCTATATATAATGCCAGACTTTTTTCAAGATATTTTGTGCCAGTTCACACCACTATTTCATGGAATAGCACATCCCATCTCACCACACCGAGGCAGGTACTGCATGTAATTTTTCCTCTGTCAATTTAATAGACGAAAGGTGCATTCTAATTGTTGTGTGAATTTGCATCTCAAATTCTCTTTTAAAAAATACACAATAATATGTTTACCTGCTTAAGTAAGAGGATGTTCATGAGTTGTTTCTCTTTAATATTTAGAAACAATACTGTATGCTTGGTTAAAAAACAGCAAGGAAGCAAAGTCTTGGATATCAGATGAGGTGTCAAAACCCAGACTGATTGTGACTAGTTTTCTTTCATTATTCATGCCAGAACTAAAGGATTCTCCAGGTACTTGTCATTATGCTGTCCTTGCTGCTATCTTGTCCATCTCTTTTCACCATGGTGATGCTCCTTCATTTCTCTATGGATTCAATGCAGCTTCTCTTTTGTGCCACATAATATTTTTAACACTAACTGTCATGTATCTGCCGCCACACTAAACCCCAATACACAATCACACACATTCACACTCATAGATACCTTATTTTCTAAGAGAAAATAGTCTGTACTTTCAACTCTAGGTACACAAATCTAAAGTTTGATAATCACTCCTGGTTTTCCAAAGTTTCATTTTGCAAACCAAAAGAACTAATATAATATAAAAAATTGATATATCTAAAGCAAGATAAAAAGGAGTTTTCAGTGTTGTCTCTGTGCTATCAGGCAATCAGAAGAGGTAAACTGGAATTAGTCAGAATTACTGTTCAAATACTCTGTGTGGTATTTTCCTAGCATTCTGTAATCAGTCTTCAGTAATAATTCAGTGAAGTAAAATTGTCGTTCTCATTTTACAGATGTGGAAACTGAGAATTAGAAATTATGTGAATTTCCCAGGAACACAATGGTATTAAGTTACACTTAACTGGAAAATGAGCTTAGACCTGTCTGACTCCAGTCTATGCATTTTCCCCTCACACTATCAAAGCACAGTAATCATTTTCTGTAATGTCTTTGTTTGGGATGCTGTTTAGGCTTTGCTCCAGGGGGTTCTCTTGTTTTAGCTTATTGTGCTTTGTAGAATTAATAAACTCTTTTTAAATGCCTTTTTCCTCTGTTAAGCACAGTTCTTTAACCATCTCAAAAGTGTAAGGAGTTTTAAAATATTCCTCATTGAGATAATTAAGACAGATTCTAAACAAATTTTAAAGCCTAAATGCTACTACCTGTTCTCTCTCTCTATATATATATATCTTCCAAGATCATATATATACATGCATGTATGTATATATATATATATACTACATATATATATATATAGTCTATGGACTTGGAAGATCATTAAAATTACTTATTAGACTGTATTTTATACAATATATTAAATTAGACTGATTCACAAATGTAATGATAACCTGATATTATTAAAATCTGATTCAAGCAGATTATATGGTACCTTTGTATAAGTCTCTTATTTTCTTAGGTCCCTGAGAGCTGGTAAGGACTAGAGGAGAGTGGCTGAGTAGCTGTGAGTCAGGCTGGCTGGATGCCTCTTCTGCAAACTTTGTCTCTTCCCTGGAAGTTGAGTTAACTTGTATGCCCTGTCTGCTTCTAAACTAGGCCTCGGCAGATTAACATGACATGTTGATGGGGAACTGCATAAGATTTGCTAAATTTGCTATTAAGAGAAGACTTTGTCCCTTCTTAACACACTCCTCCACTCTGTAACACAAAGGCCTTACTTCATTTCATAATTTAACTAATTTTGGTATAGTGTATTAAGAAAAAGAAAGATCTTTTTTTCACAAAATATTTTTCCCTGTCAAAATGAGTACTCTAAAAATGTATTATTTTAAAATTTAAGCTTATTTTAAGTTCAGTTGAATTTTATTGACTCTAGTCAATAAAGAATAATGTAATAATAGTGAAAAACTTAACAATGTTTCTTCTATTCAAAATAAGATCTAACAAAAATGAAGAGCAAAACTGAAGTGTTTGCTCTTTCATTTTATTGTTTGTCTATATTTTATATATCTGGGTTAGATTACAGAATTCTCTAGCAGAATTCTCTTTCTGAAAACACTTTTAAGGAAATTAAAACAATCAATTTTCTGAGTGTATAATTTTACTAGATAATAGATTTTGTCTTTTTCTCCAGCATTTCAACTAGTATGTCATTCCTTTTTTGTCCAGTGTTCTGATGAGAAAAGCAGTAATCCATCCCCAAAAGCAGTGGTCATTTTGAACAAAAAATAATATTTAAAAACAGTTCTCAGCTAGATTTATTAATATAACTTGTCTTTGATCTTTAATTTTATTGATTTATTTAAATCTATATACATAAGTAAATCAGATCGAATAGAAATTATCCTTCTTTCTAAAATCATATAGTCACTTAAAATAATCCAAGCATTCCTGACCTGAATCTTGAGAGTTTTCATGCCCAGACGATGCTACTGCATCTGACAATTTTGCTTTGACTTTCTGATACATGTGCCTTATATAGCAATTCTTGGGCCTTCATGTGCATTTTTTTCCAGTGGAAATTGTAACTATGTGTATGTATATACACAAACACACACATATTTTATATATTTAAGCAAAATATATAAAGAAAATAATTATATAAAGTACAATTATTTTTTCAATTGGAAAATATATAAAAAAGAATGAACAAAGTTAAAGAAAAACAGAACATTTTAAAACCTATTAAATTGCTGGGCATTGTGGCAACTGCCTGTAATGTCAGTGATTCCAGAAGCTGCGGCAGGAGGATCACAGTTTGAGGCTAGCCTCAGCAACTTAGACCCTAAGCAACTTAGAGACCCTGTCTTTTATTTTTTTTTTTGAGGCTATTGTGAATGGGGTAGTTTTCCTAATTTCTCTCTCAGAGGATGCATCACTTACAAATAAAAATGCATTAGATTTATGAGCATTAATTTTATATCCTGCTACTTTACTGAATTCACTAATGAGTTCCAGAAGTTTTCTGGTGGAATTCTTAGGATCTTCTAAATAGAGAATCATGTCATCAGCAAATAGGGATAGTTTGATCTCTTCTTTTCCTATTCGTATTCCTCTAATTTCTTTGGTCTGTCTAATTGCTCTGTTGAATAATAGTGGCGAAAGAGGGCATCCTTGCCTTGTTCCAGTTCTCAGGGGGAATGCTTTCAATTTTTCTCCATTTAGAATGATGTTAGCTGTGGGCTTAGCATAGATAGCCTTTACAATGTTAAGGAATGTCCCCACTATCCCTATTTTTTCTAGTGTTTTGAGCATGAATGGGTGCTGTATTTTATCAAATGCTTTCTCTGCGTCTATTGAAATAATCATGTGGTTCTTGACCTTAAGTCTGTTGATGTGGTGAATTACATTGATTGATTTCCAGATGTTGAACCAACCTTGCATCCCTGGGATGAAACCCACTTGATCATGGTGCACTATCTTTTTAATATGCTTTTTTATGCGGTTCGCTAAAATTTTGTTAAGAATTTTTCCATCTATGTTCATTAGGCATATGGGTCTGAAATTTTCTTTCCTTGATGTGTCCTTCTCTGGTTTTGGTATCAGGGTGATATTAGCTTCATAGAATGAGTTTGGAAGGGTTCCCTCCTCCTCTATTTTGTGAAATACTTTGAGGAGTATTGGAATGAACTCTTCTTTGAAGGTCTTG
The DNA here is from genome assembly GCA_020662805.1 of Glaucomys volans. Classification (NCBI taxonomy): domain Eukaryota; kingdom Metazoa; phylum Chordata; class Mammalia; order Rodentia; family Sciuridae; genus Glaucomys; species Glaucomys volans. The sequence continues at coordinate 414,983 of JAJEJO010004735.1, forward strand.
TAGAACTCGGCTATGAATCCATCTGGTCCTGGACTTTTCTTGGTTGGTAGACTTTTGATGACTTCCTCTATTTCATTGCTTGAAATTGATCTATTTAAGTTGTGTATGTCCTCCAGATTCAGTTTGGGTGGCTCATATGCCTTTAGGAACCTGTTGATGTCTTCCAGGTTTTCTATTTTGTTGGAGTATAAATTTTCAAAGTAGCTTCTTATTATGTTTTGTATTTCAATTGTGTCTGTTGTAATATTTCCATTCCCATCACGAATTTTAGTAATTTGGAGTTTCTCTCTCCTTCTCTTCATTAGCGTGGCTAAGGATTTATCAATTTTGTTTATTTTTTCAAAGAACCAACTTTTTGTTTTGTCAATTTTTTGAATTGTTTCTTTTGTTTCAATTTTGTTGATTTCAGCTCTGATTTTGATTATTTCCTGTCTTCTACTACTTTTGGTGATGATCTGTTCCTCTTTTTCTAGGGCTTTGAGCTGTAATGTGAGGTCATTGATTTGATGACTTTTCATTCTTTTATTAAATGCACTCCATGCAATGAATTTTCCTCTTAGCACTGCTTTCATAGTATCCCAGAGATTTTGATATGTTGTATCTTTATTCTCGTTGACCTCTAAGAATCTTTTAATTTCCCCCCTAATGTCTTTTGTTATCCATGTATCATTCAATAGCATATTATTTAATTTCCAGGTCTTGGAGTAGTTTCTGTTTCTAACTTTCTCGTTGATGTCTAATTTCATTCCATTATGATCTGATAGTATACAAGGTAGTATCTCTATGTTTTTGTATTTGCTAAGAGTAGCTTTGTGGCATAACATATGGTCTATTTTAGAGAAGGAACCATGAGCTACTGAGAAGAAAGTGTATTCGCATTTTGATGGATGGAATATTGTATATATGTCCATTAAGTCCAAATTAGCGATTGTGTCATTGAGTCCTATAGTTTCTTTGTTGAATTTTTGTTTGGAAGATCTGTCTAATGGTGAGAGAGGAGTGTTAAAGTCTCCAAGTATTATTGTGTTTTGGTCTATTTGATTCCTGAAATTGAGAAGGATGTGATTGACATACATGGATGCACCATTGTTTGGTGCATAAATATTTATGATTGTTATGTCCTGTTGATTTATGCTTCCTTTAAGCAATATGAAATGTCCTTCTTTATCCCTTCTGACTAACTTTGGTTTGAAATCTGCTTTATCTGAAATGAGAATGGAAACCCCAGCTTTTTTACTCAGTCCGTGTGCATGGTATGCTTTTTCCCAACCTTTCACCTTTAGTCTGTGGGCATGTTTTTCTATGAGATGAGTCTCTTGAAGGCAGCATATTGTTGGGTCTTTCTTTTTAATCCAGTCTGCCAGTCTATGTCTTCTGATTGATGAGTTTAGGCCATTTACATTCAGGGTTATTATTGAGATATGACTTGTATTTCCTGTCATTTTAGCTTTTTTAGGGTTTTTAGCTTAACTTTGTTTCTCCCTTGATTGACTCTTTCTTTAGGGTAGTTCCTCCCCCTGGTGACCGAGGTTTTTATTTTTCGTTTCTTCCTCTTCGAATATTTTGTTGAGAATGTTCTGTAGGGCAGGGTTTCTCTTTGTGAATTCTTTAAGCTTTTGTTTATCATGGAAGGATTTTATTTCATCATCAAATCTGAAGGTAAGTTTTGCTGAGTATAAGATTCTTGGTTGGCATCCGTTTTCTTTCAGAGCTTGAAATATGTTGTTCCAGGCCCTTCTTGCTTTTAGGGTCTGGGCTGATAAATCTGCTGATATTCGTATCAGTTTCCCCTGTAGTTAATCTGCTGCTTTTCTCTCGCAGCCTTTAAAATTCTATCTTTGTTTTGTATGTTAGGTATTTTCATTATAATGTGCCTTGGTGTGGATCTGTTGTAATTCTGTGCATTTGGTGTCCGGTAAGCTTCTTGTAATTGATTTTCCATCTCATTCATCATATTAGGGAAATTTTCTGATAATATTTCCTTGAACAGATTATTCATACCCTTGGTTTGTATCTCTGTGCCTTCCTCAATCCCAATTACTCTTAAATTTGGTCTTTTCATGATGTCCCATATTTCTTGGAGGTTTCGTTCATGATTCCTAACCATCTTCTCTGTTTGTTTGACTTTGTTTTCAAGGTTAAATATTTTGTCTTCATTGTCTTCCAAGTGATCTATTCTGTTAATCATGCTTTCTATTGAGTTTTTAACTTGGTTTGTTGTTTCCTTCATTTCCTTGTTTCCTTCAAGGATTTCTGTTTGTTTTTTTCTCAGAACTTCTATCTCTTTATTGAAATGATTTTTTGCTTCCTGCAATTGCTCTATTAGCTGATTATTCATAGCCTGATTCTGCTCTCTCATCACATCATTCTCTTCTCGGATCATTTTAATTATGAACATTCTGAACTCCCTTTCTGTCATTCCTTCTACCATGCTGTCTTTGGGTTCTCTTGATATATCATCTAGATTTGTTTGGGACACTTTCTTCCTGTGCTTTCTCATGTTGCTCATGTATCTTCCCCTCTAGTAGTGCGAATCAGAGGGAATGCAATTTTCCTGTAAAGACTTAGAGTGTCCCTGCTGGTTTCCAGTAACTCACCTGATGTTTGAGAAGTGCTTGATCAAGCGGTGACCCAAGAAAGTTGCTGTCCCACTTCCTCCAGGTTGGGAATGGTCAATGCTTCTGGGCAGAGGCAGCCGCTGGAGCCAGAGACTCCAGTCCCTCCAGGCCAGACAGCCCAGGAGTCTCAGCTCAGTGGCGGGAAGACTGGAGCCCAGCTCTGCAGACTCAGGCAGTCCCAGATGGTCACTCTCTGCCAGGGAAGCTGCAAAATGGCGCCAAAGGGACCAAACTCTCCACTGGAGCCAGAGACTCCAGCCCCCCCAGCCCAGACCACCCAGGAAAAGCTGCGCAGTAGCAGGGAAGACTGGAGCTCAGCTCTGCAGACTCAGGCAGTCCCAGATGGTCGCTCTCCCCCTTTTTCAATATTTCCATCCTTTTAATTTGTTTTTTTTGCATCAGAATCTTTGTTTTTAATATTGGAAATTATCCCACTTAAAATATATTCTGATAACAGATACATTTGTTTCTTGTTTCTTCTTAATTATAAAATCTTTATATAAAATTTTTGTAACATGCAATTTTTTCCTGACTTTCCATGGTTTATCTGACCTGAATACTTTATTACATATCTAATTTTTATGAAATAGATCAGTATAACTGATTTACTATGTTTCTCCAGTCTGAGTGTTGCTTTCTTACTACTGCCCAATGGACTAAAGTCATGTTGTTACTATACAATAGGAATATTTACTTTTCATGCATTATGATAAATTTAAATTTAAAGTTATCATTCTATTTTCCACTTAGTAATGCCTTATTAGGTATTACACCTCCCCTCCCGCTGGAAATTTTCTTTTTATTGTCCATAAATTTGTCCCCTGTGTTCTGGTTTCCAGTTTTGTACGTGGAAAGTCCAAAACAGGTGTAATTTTTTCCTCATTGAAGATCTTGTCTCTCTAAGAGGAAGCTTATAAAATTTTTTCTTCATTTTCAGAATGTAAAAATGTTACCAAGATTTGTTTTGGTAAAATCTAGGTGTGCAAAAATTCTTAATCTATTTCCATTAGGAGGTTCAGCATTCCTATTCAGGGAAGAATTATCCTTTAATTTAGTATTATTATATTTCACCATCTTTTTTGATTATTTATTTATTTGTTTGTTTATTTATTTATAATGCTGAGGATCAAACTCAGTGCCACACACATGCTAGGCAAGTACTCTACCATTGCGCCACAACCCCAGCCTATGTATTTCAGCATCTTTTACGATTTCTTTTCTTAGAAAAAAATATTATTTGCATGTTAGTGGTCTTAAATATGTCCTTAAAGTCTTCAGATTTTTTACTTATTATTTTTATAGAATTGTTTTATATGAATCATTATGGAAAATTTAAAAATTTTGATTGGTGAGGCAAATACTTAGTTCTAAGAAATGCCTATCTGATTTTTCTTTCAGTTGATCTATTGAATTTTTACATTCAGAAAGTATTGTCTTAGTTTTGCACATTGTTTTTATGTCCTCTTTCTGTCCTTAAGTTCTTAGCATCATTTATGAATTTTTCTATTTCTTCAATTGAAGCTAACAATGTCAACATTTGATATTTGTTTCCCTTATATCCACATGTCCTTATCAATAGACATACTTACTCTCTTCTTTATGATATTGTTTCCCAGGTAAGTAAGTAGTTCAGGTATCTCATTTTATGGTCACTGGCATGAAATGATGAACCTGTTGCAGAACATGAACTTCTGCAGTGGGTCACTGGCTGACACTGGGAGAATGGGTGGCCTCTCTGCTGCCAGGTTTGTTCATGTATCAGTGAGGAGGTGTGATCCTTCAAGACATAATGAAGCACTTATGTTCCATCAACTCCAACAAGTAAAATCCCATGGGAGGGTGTGTAGAAGACTGGCAGGTGCCAACCGACTCTTAAAATCACTGAAGCAATGCTTTGACACCTGCAATAGCTGAGTATACTGGTGGTTTATCTTCAGATTCTACTGGAAAGTTAGGAACCCTTGACTCATCCAAGCATCCCAGATTATTTTCTTCTGAGATGTTGCATGGTTTTCAGTGCATTGAGATTTTCCCCATACATGCACTAGATTCATTTTACTTTTTACATTTTCTGCACTTAGAATAGAGTATGTTCTCTTTTTAGTGATCTCTCTCTCTCTCTCTCTCTCTCTCTCTCTCTCTCTCTCTCTCCCTGTGCTTCCTCTTTTACAAGCATGCTTAATTAATCTTCAAAATTTTTCTATGGTAGAGGACTATCATTATTCTCATTTTGAAAACTAAGAAAAAAGATATTGAGGTCCTAAGTAACTTGTCCAATATTGTGCAAATAATATAGGTAAATGCTGAAACTCAAATTCAGGTAGTTCAAGTGCAGAATCACTGTATTAGTTACTATGACGCCTTGTCTAGCATACATAGTTTGGAAACCCACTGAGTAAAAAAGATATAATGTTGTAAGACAGGCTTGGAAGTAACCTAAGCAATAATAGAGGAGGGAAAGGAGAGCTCTGCTTTGGAAGAGTACTTGAGACCTCACTAATCTGTAAGTGATTGACCTGTTGAACCAACTGGGTTAGTTGAGTAGGTTGGTATTGGATGAGCTGCACTTGGGAAAAACAAAGTTTTGCAAATGAAAATTATCTTGCTGCAGAGGAACACTATAAAACAGAAAATGTAGAAAAGCTTACAGTTTTAGACAGATAATTAACTTTGAGTCCTCAAACATATGGGTAATTAATTTTTTTAAACTCCTTGAGATCAAGAGGATTAATACACCAAATCTTATGTAGTATATTTTGGGACTGAAGAAAACATAAAATAGTTTTAGTGAAAAGATGAAAAACTTTCTATCAGATTGAATAATATGAATCATTATGAATTCTTGACAAACATGGTGAACTTATTTTTTCAATTTTAGTCAAAGAAAAGAAACTGAATTATTTTAATTGAATCACTTGAACACTTAAGTGACTACAGGAATGATGATACAGAAACTCTCTGGTGTGAGTGTTGATGTCTATCAAATGCTTCCTCGATATCTACTTTAAACACACACAATGTTGTTCTACTAATGTGGCATGTTAAGCAGATTGGTTATTTAATGTTGAAAACAATCATTATTGTATTTTTTTAAAGGTACAATGTTGTTGAGTTTACTTTGCTAATTTTTGACAATAATTTTGCCTGTTTGGTCAAGAGAGATATTGGTATATAACTTTAATATCCCTGTATGAGTAGTAAATTGGTGTCATATAATAAATTGGTAAGTGTTCATATCTCCTTTATTTTCTAAAACAAAAAAATGCAAAATATGTATAATTTCTTCCTCAAGAGTGTGATAGAACTTACCACCAAAAAGCTGTGGGCCTGGAATTTTCATTCTTGAAAGCTTTTAGCTGATTTCATTTCTTTAATTTATTCAATATATTTATGTTTCTGCTTAGCTTTTTGTTCTTATTATTATATTATTATCACTGCTTTTAGTACATTATTTTTTCTGATTGCTCTAGAAATCACAAAGTGCAAGATTAGCTTCAAAAAATAGCTTAACTTTATGTTAGTATTTTTAGCATCTCCCACAATACAAAACCCTTCATGTCATTTACCTCCCAGGGTCTTCATCTCTGCCTTCTGTGATACAAATTGGGTTTATGAAATATCTTTGATTATGTATGACATCCTATTGTCCTGTCACTTCTTTTTCTAATCTTTTTTCTCTCTCACTTCATTCGTGACATTTTTTTCTTTGTCCTATAGTTCACTGTCATTCTTCTATATGTAGATTATTGTTAAAATTATACAGTGCATTCTTCATATTTTTGTTTTTATAACTCCAGAATCATAATTGGATTATTTTTCTAAATTTTGATTTTCAATTTAAAGTCTATCAATTCATCCAACTGATCTGCATTTATTCCTGTTTTCTTTCTCATATTAAATGCAATTAATTTTTGTTGCTAAACACAATATCAGGATTATCCCTGGGTTTACTTCAGTTGACTTCTTTCACTGCTGCATTAGTCAATCCTTCCTGTTTCTCAACATGTCTAGCAATTTTTATTTATGAAATACATTGAGGGAAATATAATATAGAAGTTCTGAATTATGTTATTTTTCTTCAAGTGTGTTGAATTTTGTTTTGTTTTGTTTTGTAACTAAACTATGTGCAGATCTTACCAATCTTACTGAGGTTGTGGTTTTAGGCTTGACTAGGGCAGGACTACTTCAGTTTTTCTCTTTTCTAATGGCTTTGTTACTTCTGTTAGGCTTTACAGCCAGGATTGCATTCTTCTGGAATCTGAACTCGATGGCTGAGGCATACATCAAGTTCCTTCCACTCTGCTGGGTCTGAATGTCAATGCCAACATCTCTCCAACCCTGAGTGGTCTTTGAAATATCTGATCAACTCTTAGGTCCCCATTAACACTGGACTGTTTCTCTCACTCTTTCTCATGTGCACACACTCAGTCGCTTACATAGCAGACACACACACTACCAATAGTCCAATAGTCTGCATTTTCAAGTGTAATTTAGAAGTCCACCAAAGATATGATGAAAAGATTTCATAGTTTTCTACAGTGTCTATTCTGCATATACCTTCCCTCTGATATCCTAACCTCTCCACATCTTTGCTGCGTTAGAAGTACTAAAGCCATTCTGTTTCTTCCACTGTGACACTATTTTTGCACTACAGTTCAGAAAATGCCCTTGAGGAAACCACTGGTGTAAATATGAACTCACTTAGCATGCTTTCCTTTCATCAAATAGTCCAGTACTGGGTACTGTCTAGTGCCTGCAGAGATTTCTTTAAGTTTTACATCTTTTTATTTTGTTAGGACTTTTAAAAGAATCTGTTTATGGACTTGAGAGTATCTATCATGGATAGAACCAGAAAGCCCATAGTCATTTAATTATTCAAAAATAATTTATTGCAAGACTGAGTGAGTTTCTGGGAATCCAGTCATATGCAAAATAACTGGCTTTGTTTTCAAATACCTCATGTTTTCTTGGAAAATGTAGGCGACTGGAGAGAGACAGCATTTTGTGTCTAGCAAGGAGTTTACAAGCTCATAAAGCACTCAAGAAATTGATTTTAAAAATCTTTAAAACTCTACATGTGTTTTAGTTTTTTTCCCCACAATACTTCACAAGAATACCTTTGCCAACAGGATCTAGTTAAGATCTATGGCTCTAAATTTCTGGCATAAATTATTAATCTTTTATGCTGTTCATTAAAATATTGATGAAAACTTCAAATATAGCATGCTTTCTTTCTTAAGATATATGTATTTCAATGGGCTTTATGACTTTATTTATACATACATTTTGAGATTTATGACTACAGAATGATGTAGTTATTTTCAAAGAGAAATAAAGAGGGAAGTAACTAGTCAAAGTATTTATGTCTGCATAAATATTTAATTTGAAACAAATATACTACACATTTATATGTAGATAAAATACTGAATAATCAAATCCATTGTTTTTCATAAGGAGTTAAAGTTAGTATTTAATTCAACATATCAAGAAGGTTAGCTGTTAAAGTTTTCTAAAACCTTTCATTGTATCTGTATCATTGTTTACTCAGTTAATATATGTTAGTAGACAGTGTAGACCATCTGTTCTCATTATAGACAATTGGTGGTTTTTTTGATGAACACACAGTAGTTGCACCTATGTGAAGTGAAGAGAAGCATAGTGCTTAACAGACAAGGGAGCTTTAAATACTCTGAGACAGATGGAGTCTGTATCTCAGAATTTGGTGAGTAAACTTAAAATTTTAAACCTTTACTTTCCAAAAGCAGGCAATTTCCCATTTAAATACTAAATAAGTTGCTCACAGTCATACCTATATTTATAGTTGTACTTACATTCTCCATATAGGTAATACTCCATGTAAGGAGTATTAATATACCAAATTTGGAATAAATTTTTAATACTTTTAGGATTTTAAGACAGAGAAAGGTTTACTTCAGATTAACAAATTATGGTTCAGAAGAATGTGGAAACTTCAAAAATAAAAACAAAACAAAGTAAAACAAAAACTCCAGTTAATCTAGCACTAATATGATTTTACTAAAGATGTGATGATTTGGGTATTGCTTAATGAAGCTTTTGTCATGTACCTTAGAGTATTTATAAGGCATTCGTATTCATAATCTGGGGAGAGATGTGCACCAAATTATACTGTTATATTGTATATTAGGTGCATGTCCAAGCATGTGCCAATAAATTCAATCAGTATGTACAACTATAATGCACCAATTTTTAAAAGTGGTAAAAAAAGAAAAAAAAATGTGTTCTTTTACAAAAGTTTCAGGCTATCCTTGAAGCATATAAATAAGTGTCTTTCAGTGTTCTTTAATCATGTTAAAGATAAGTCTCAGAAACAAGACATAAGTCAGGGTTTCTCAACTCCACCATTATCATTCTATATGCCTTGGGAAAAAGTCACTAAGTACTACGCAAAATTAGGGAGGGAATTATGCTCCACAATAAATTTATATACATAAATTACTTGGAATTCTTCTTCATGTAGGATTTATTTTGTCTCTCCATTAATTTATTTATTCAGTTGCTTGGTTATATCAATATGGACTCATGGAAATTTATTTTATATTTTGATTTATAGTCCAGCATTATTTTATTACCCACATTTTTCTAGCTTTGGTCATTAAGAGCTTTCACTTGGCTGAAAACTATTAACTATATTACTTTCAACAAACCCATAAGTTTGGTATTATCTATTACCTGTGTCCATTTGACATACCCTCATCATCAAATGTGTATGTTTTAGGCACTTCTTCAATTCCTGGCACTATAAAATGTCCTGCATTTATCTTATGCATTCCATACCTCAGCCTCTTCATTTCTCCAAGTAGCTCTGATTCAATGGTGTTAAAAAGCAAGATCTGTGCACTGGGTGGACACCTGCTATCAAGAATCCTTGATCTTAGCCAGGTACAGTGGCACACACCTATAATCCCAGCAGCTTTGAAGGCTGAGACAGGAGGATTGTGAGTTCAAAGTCAGCCTCAGCAATTTAATGAGGCTCTAAGCAAGCAAGACCTGTCTTTAAATAAAATATAAAAGGACTGGGGATGAGGCTCAGTGGTTAAGTGCCCCTGGGCTTAATCCCCAGTGCCCCTCCCCCCAAAATCTTTGATCCTTAGCTCTCTTAACTAACAGCAAAGCAATATATGGCTATATGCTAGCCCACTACTATAAACATTTCTATAGGTATCCCTCTATTTTATTAAGATGATCACACTGATGTCTGCAAATCTAATGCTTACTTCTTGAAGCATTCACATTTTCTCCCTTACTTGTCTGTAATTTCCCAAACTAACCAAAAAGTTTCCTGATTTCTACTATCCTCCATCCATTTACTTAACTGTTGGATTTCTATGGACATAAAAAGTGGTATTACAATCATCTCCCTGAGAATCTGGAGTTTCCATCTCCCCAGGGTAGCTGGGCTTCTGAACTGTGAAACTGAGAGATAATGGTTGCCATGCTTTTCACCATGATGACAAGTAAACAGGGAAAGCTGGTTTATCAAAGAACAGAAAATAAAAGCCATACTAAACGGATGGGGCAGATAAAAAATTCTGACATCATTTATGTTTCCAGAACAGTCCCTCCCTGAGAAACTGGCCATATTCCCAACCTTGAATCCCAAGAGACAACCATGTAAATTTATCATTAATTCCTCCTTTTTTCTTTTTTTAAGGTTAAGTCCAGTTGAATTCTGGCAGATGAACCAGACTTACATAAAACAGAGTTCTTATTTTGTTTACTTTTCTGAAAATATATTAGAGGTGTCTTGCCACCCCATCCTTATTCTTGGTCATTTCCTATTTTTCATCTCATCCCTATCTTTCTAAAATTTATCTCAGCACAAAGACTTTTGGCAAGCACTTGCCTCCCATTTTATCCTTCTTTAGAATTATTTATGACTTCTTTCTTTCTTTTCTTTTCTTTCTTTATTTCTCTTTCACCATTCCAATCCTTATGAAACTCCATTTTTTTTCACTTCATCATGGGGTTAATTTCATTTTTTGGAGCATTTGTAAGGACTGCTTTCTTAATCTCTCCAAAATGAAGGATTGAGCCAACTATGTCCAGGCAACCATGGGCTCTAAGATGATGAAACAACTCTAATGTGTCCCAGTGTTCTGACAATAAACAGCATTTTTTTTTTTCATGAAGAGAATCCATTTCCTTCACTGTATGCTGTCTGTCTTAATAGGTGAATAAATTCCCATATCATGTTTAAATGGCATATTTACATAAAAGGAATTATTACCACAGCACTAAGTCATACAAAGAAGCAACACATCCTCAAATGCTGTCAATTGAAAATTAATACTGTTTTTATTTAATTAGCAAAAGATAACAATTAGTACATATATTTCCAACAAACTTTAATAACCATATGTTAAAAAGAGATGGTTCATAATGTACTATAAATAAACAACTAAATGCATCACTCACTCCCCTGTAAAAGTTATTTTTATGGATTAATCTCACCTCATACTAGAATGAATACTCTATTAGCTCATGATTTCACTATTGACTATATGACTTCTTTTGAGTACTGAACATGGATTATATAAGTTGGTTGCAAACAAAGTCCCAATTCAGAAATTAACATGTTAAATCTATTCTACTAGTCGATCATCAATCTTATTCAAAAGACTACTCATGCTGCAATTCCTTCTCTACCATTGCCACCGACAGCACAGTTTGCTTTCCTCTGCTCCTCCAAGCCTCCCACACTGAGAATCTCGTTGCATTGTTTTCTAATACAGTCACACTTACCCATAGGAGTGAAAATCCACTGCCTCACAGTAGCTCTTTCTAGAGCAACATTTTGGCCGATCTCCATCGTTCGGATGTATTCAAAATAACTAACAATGTAAATCCTTTTTCTGATTAAAGGACATACTTACACATATGAAAAATTTGTTAACAGTCATTTTCATGGTAGTTATGTTTTGTATTGAAACCATGGTGGAAGAAGAAAAATGTATCCTGTCATTTGAGCTTCATCAATAGCTATGAGCAATTTTAAAATGAAAAAAAATTCAAAATATATCAAAATATAAATTTCAAGAAAATATTCTTTTTATAGCATTTCATTGAGAGTGGGTTTAATATATCAAGTGAATCACTCTCTGATTGCTAAATAAGTTTATTCCCAATGATTGATACTGAGCCCTGATCTTCTCTATCTTGTTTGATTGATAGATGAATTTCTAATGTGACCTATCAATGACTAAGTCACTTATATTAAAAAAGTACCAAGTATTTTATACATGGGACTTAATTTCTTTTTTATATGAGATTCTATGGGTTATAACAACAATAATTGAGGTATATAATCATACCTAAGATATTTTTTCACACTTCAATGTAGAATAGTCAGAAGGGAATATTGTGAACACTTATTTTAAAATCTTTCATTTAATAAATAAGAAAATGAGGTCAGAAAATAAGATTATCTGCTGTCAGAAAATAAGATTAGGGCATTTTATATTATGTGGATTTAAAATATTTTAAAACAGAATTTTTCTGAGGGAAGTATAAGCAGAATCAATCTCACCCTCACCCAGGTTCATGCCTCTTCTCAGTGAATTCTTTCCCTGTTACACCCACAATATTGGGTGCTAACTATCACCCAACCTTCCACTCCTGGGGCTTGGGAAGTCTACAGATCTCAGCACTTTTGCAGCTGAACAAGGAGTGACAGTAATACTTCACTTCTGATCTCAGCCAGTGAGTGAAATCGCAAGTGACTTTGCATCTCTTTCTTCCCCTAAGGGAAGGCAAAAAGTATTGATCTGTCGTCTTGATTTTGTTTTCTAATAAACAATACATAGCGACTTCTGTTACCTTTCAGTCACTTTGAAAGTCATTATTTAAATTTTAGCTTGGAGGCCTATTTCTAGAAAACTATCATTCTCTGTGGATTGCTGAGTTTTAAATGTAAGTATTCATATGATGGCATTACTTTATGTAATCTAGGTAGAAAGAACTTACATGATGGCAGTGACTAGGCTATTATTACGTCTTTCTTGTGGAAAGGCAGCTTAGATTGTGTAAACTAGCTGAAGAGATGAAGGCGAGACAGGTTTTATTAGCCCTTACTCATCTAAAGCTCACAGAGATGCCCACTATTCCAATGGCCGCGGCGTCAGAACAAATGGGCTTGTCTACTTGCTGATGGAGTTTCACATGTCCTTGCTGCCTCACCATGATTCCCCCTCGATTTTCCAGCATTTCCATTCATTGTAACAGATATCAGGCTTTACCACATCTCTTGCCTTAGCACTGAATGGATTGTCAAGCAAGAGCTTCCATCAGTGTGGTTTACTCTCTGATGAAAATGAGTAGAGTCTGCCTCCAACATACCATTTGCAAGCAATTGGTATGAATTCATATAAACCACTAAATATCTAGTTGCTTGCTACCACAGCATACCCTAGACTGTCCTGAACAATGTTTCCAAATACATTCAGATATAGTAGAGCATTCTTCAGTTAAGCTACCATATTTAACTGTCATTTTTTTCCCCACGTATATTGTTTCTGCTCAGAAAATGGGTCTTGATATTTTCCTTGATTGTACTTCTGAATAGTCCATAGAAAAGCTTAACATTTTACACATAATCTTTTAGTAGTACTAGTAGTAGTAGAGGTACTAGTAAATTTAGTGACATTTATAGCAAAGTTGCTGTGATTCTGTAGCTAAATAATAAACTGATAATAAAAGTAAGTGGTATGGAAAGTGAAAATACATGCCAATAGAAGAAAAGGATTGTCCCCTGAGGGAATTTTTTTCTTTTTGTTAGAGTCTGGTTTTAACACTGTAAGAGGACAGACTCTACTACACTACTTTTAAATTCAGGAGAAGTCTAGGGTAGTTACTCAATTCCAGTGGAAGACTTGGAAGGCTTTCAGATGCATTAAAAAATGGAAATGGCTAACCTAATGATAATAAGATGGTGACAAGAACTTGGAAATGAAAACATTTAGGCAAAATGAGAAGATATTTTACATGCACATAACCATCATCATTATGTAAATAACTAGAAAGTTTCTTAACCTAAATTACATCACAGAAATAGTTCCTTGGAAAAGTTCACACATGGATAGCTCTGGGGATATTGTAATTGTTTTAAACTACCTTAAATTGTGTTTGAGTAATGTCTCAGTGACAACCTAAGTGGTTTGCTCAAATAATATTTTCATTAAACATAGTTTCACATTTTTTTCTTTTATAAAAGAGAATTTGAGTCAAGTTAGTAGTTTTACATTGAAAAGATGAACACACACACACACACACACACACACACACACATTCATTACTACTCTCTATCTGGAATCTGCAAACTCTGAAAGAATAAATAAAATGACAAGAACTGAAGAGGGAACCAAAGAATATTGTTTTGTTCTAATGTAACCCATTCAGACTATATCAGAATTTCCAAAACACATAAAGTTTTCTCTTAAATGATTGTGAAGACCAAAAGAAATGTTGTTACTTTAGTTTAAATTATAAGTTTACTAAAATAAAAGTCTAATTAACTCAGTTCAAAACCAAATATTATGGACCACCCCGTATCCAAAGGTGGCTACCATGTGGTATCATCTTTGAGGAGCTTACAGTCAGGGGGAGAACAGAAAGATCATGAAGTCCAAGTGCTGTGACAGAGGTGGGTGTTTAGTACTTCAAATGCAGAGGTGTGGGAGGGAACAGGTCTGGTGACATGAGAGGAAGAGGGGAGAAACAGATAAAACAACAAGGCTTCTGCCATCAGTTTGTTGCCCAGCAATTTAATGCATGACTCTTAGACTCTAATTGTATTAAGCACTAAAATGAATAATCCCAGTATTGTGAAATGAGAACAAAAGCAAAAAATAAATAAATAAATAAATAAAAGATTGTTGCTATAGCTCAGTCTTCTCTCAGTGAAAATATGGCCTTGGAGATGCTTTACATTAAAATGGGAACTTAAATTTTCAGGGCCCTCTTAAAATTCTATTATTTTTAAAATAAAGCATTTCTACTGGAGAAAATTTTATCACATCAGACATTTGACTACACAAAAGAAAATGTAAATAAAAATGCAGTAGAAAGCTAGAGGCTATTTGGAGTAAAAGTTGGGGATAGAATTTATTTTACTCAATAAAACAGAATGTCTCTATGACCCATCAAGATTGCAGACATAAACTATGCATCCATCACATTAGTTTTATTTACGTTGCAGATGTATTTGCAGAAAGAATCAGTAGAATATAAGAAGAAGATGGTCCTAGCTTAAGAATTTGAGAATGAGGAAAATTACAGTTTTCCTTTAAAAGACAGTATAAGTATGAAGGTTGAGACCAACTAAGGAGTAAGGGGTTTTTTTTATCACTTAGGGCAAGTGGATGAGTGAAAGACATGAACACAGGCAAGTGAAAGGGTTGGAGAGAGAAGCAATGGACAAACAAGAGTGGTCCAGGGAGAAGCAAAGCATTCAAGGGTGCTTTTCACATCTGGCCTCATCATGGGGAACAAGGCTTTAAGAGACTGAGCCATTAGGCATTTAATATGTATGGGCACTCGAAATGCCTCTCTGATTTTGTTCCATGCTTATTAAGAACCCCTTCTTTTAGTTTGACTTCCCATGAGCTGCCAACAAAGAGATTCTCAGTCAAGCCACTATGAGGCAGTTACATTTCAACAGTTACAATTCCCATGAGAAAATAATATGGTACCTTTTTTTGTTTTTGTTTTTATTCTTCTGGAATATTTCATGTTTCATTCAATGCTAACTTCAAGACTGCTGCAAGTCATACAGACGTGTAGCAGGAATTGTAATCGATGCTTCCTAAAAGAATAGTAATATTTCTCCAGCATTTGAACAGCAAAATGCCATAAAATGGCAAATTGACAGCCACTTCAAAGAAACCCCAACCCATTTTGATACCAATTGTGTTAAATAGAGTGATGAGCAGACAATGTCCTAGTAGTAAAGAGGCACTTTACCTAGGAAAGAGTGAACATAGGACATAAAAGCTATTGATTCTTACCTCATCTGAAGTAGATGCTTAAAAGGTAAACATTTCCTACAACTCTTCTCTGTATGCCATTTAGGCTGGTACTCAAGGTTTACTTCAAGCATACAAATAAAAGCTCTGGGTCTTCTGTGATCAAGGAGAGAGCAGATGGTAGGGTTGTGGAGAAAGTGTCTCCTTCCCTGAGCAGATTGTGGACTGGGACATTTCTTCTTTCTTCTAGTATTCAAGTTGTGCTTATGTGGGCCGACCTATTGAACACTAAGATCCAGAACCTGGAACTGTTCTCTTACAGCACCATTGCTATGTGCCTCTCTACCGTGGTCTCTGAACACAGCGTTCATCAGAGTCACTGCATTGTCTAATGGAATTAAAAATGTCCTGGAAAGCTTTTGACAGGAGTGGAAGGTTTAGAAAGGAAACTTCACTTCCAGTATACAGGTCTATTTGTGGCAGTCGCCATTCTCAGTGGAATGAGGCAGGTTGGAATGACCAAAGGGAATAACAATGTAGGACAACACTGAAGACTACAGGTTTGTCATGCTTCCCATTTCTCAAGGAAGAAAAATGCTAAAATAAAACCCATGTGGAGTTTCGTTTTATAGAAATTTCCTGGACTCAAGTTTGACTTTGTTGTAAAGTACCATAACAGTAAAAATCGGGGATTCCCAACTTTGATTATTCATTAAAATCACCTGGGCAGCTGTTTGCTCATTTTCATTGTTGATAAATATAAATACCTGAATTATATCAAACCAATGAAATCAGTGTCTTATAAGAGGTAATCCAAGCAATGGTGGTTTTTTTAAAACTTCCCAGGTGATTCTAAGGTATAATCATGTTGAGGAATATATCCCTAACTTCTCTGTAGGATTTTCCACCTTTTCTAAAAACCTATCCCATCACAGACTGCTTCTGTGATGGAATGTGAATGAGAAGGTCTAGATGGCAGGTAGAGCGGGATAATATATGGCAGTTTCTTTCAGCAACACAATTCCTAATAACAAGAGGAATCTTGGTGCACTGCACCCCACAGCATAGTTCATTTTATCCAAAAGAACACCAAGGAAATATTCTTGAGATTTCTCAACCAGTCATCAGCCTAGAGTACAAACAAATATGTATATTTTTCAGATCATCCAATAGGTAAACACTGTCTAACCAAGTAGATAAATCACACACACACACACACACACACACACGCACAACCTTGAATCTCAGAGACAACATCTAACTAGAATGCCTTAAGGACCAGGCAAGTAATACACTTTTCAGAATCAAAGCTGCGTAAAGCAACAAGAACTTGTGAAGCCCATAGTGATCAGAGAGAATGCGTTATATTCATAAAAAGGTAATAGAACAGAAGCACTCAGACGGTCAAATGAAGCAAAGCTGTCACCAGTGTTCATGACCTCTAGCTCTCCACCTAGTTACCTGAGTCATACAAGACTTCTCTGATAATGAGTTTGGGTACCACGTTACTAGGCAGAAAAGTGTGTGATTCCTTTAGTCTTTTAAATTCATATTTTCTTGCACTTGTGTATTGTGCATTCTTTGTCCTGTGGGGAAATAAATACAGATCCATTTCATAGAGACTCATCCAAAAGTTGCAGTTGCCTTCCCTAAGAATGTCATTAATTTCCTATCCAAGAGCTATTTTTATCTGCAGTCTCTGTCTCAGTGAGGCTGTGGACTGGGTAAGGAGAAAGCTTTTTTTTTGATTCTTCTCTTCCCACCGATGACAAATCATTCAAAAAATCCAGGATCAATGAATCGTAATAGACACACAATGACCAAAGTGTGGACACAAATTACCAAGTGTCTTCCCACAATTCTGTATCATTAAATATAGCAGGGTGTGGTGACAATTACTTACATGCTTATCAGGACATATTTTAAAGGATTCTTTAGCCTCCTAAACGAAGTCAAAGAAATTATAGGAGAAAAATTTCTATACACATTTTTATCTTCCCAAATGGAATGCAGGCACTCTGAAGACAGGAGGTATGCCTTAATCTATTTGTGCTGTACATAGCAGACACATTGCAGATACCCAGTAAGCATAGACCATACTTAATTCTGCTCTTTGTATTACACAAAAAATGACGGTTCATTAGGCTTTCATTAGGCTAGATAAGTACATATTGATTTCTCTTCATCCTGAATAGAGAAATGATCTTTTCAAAACTAAAACATCACATTTTTAAAATTTGTTGTTTTTAGATGTATATCACAGTAGGGTATATTTTGACATATTATATATACAAGAAGTGCAAACCATTCCAGTTAGGATCCCATTCTTGTGATTGTACATGATGTGGAGTTATACTGGTTGTGTATTCATATATGAGCATAGGAAAGTTATGTCTGATTCATTCCACTATCTTTCCTATTCCCATTTTCCTTCCCTTCCCTTCCTTCCCCTTTGTCTAATCTGATGAACATCTATACTTCACCTCCCTACTCTCCCTTGTTCTAGGTTAGCATCCACATATCAGAGAGAACATTCAGACTTTGGTTTTGGGGGACTGACATTCTCCAATTCAATCCACTTACTAGCAAATGCCATAATTTCATTCTTCTTTATGGTTGAATAATATTCCATTGTGTAAATATGCCATAGTTGCATTATCCATTCATCTATTAAAGGGCACCTAAGTTGGTTCCACAGTTTAGCTGTTGTGAACTCAGCTGATATAAACATTGATGTGACTGCATCACTGTAGTATTCTAAGTCTTTGGGAGTATAAACCAAGGAGTGGTATAACTGGATCAAATGGTGGTTCCATTCCAAGTTTTCTGAAGAAGCTCCATACTGCCTTCCAGAGTGGTTGCACCAAATTTGCAGTCCCACCAACAATGTATGGGTGTACTTTTTTCCCCACATCCTCACCAACATTTATTTTCCTTGTCTTCTTGATAATTGCCATTCTACTGGAGTGAGATGGAATCTCAGTGTAGTTTTAATTTGCATTTCTCTCATTGTTAGATATATTGAACATTTTTTTATATATTTTTTGACCATTCATATTTCTTCTTCTGTGAAGCATCTATTCAGTTCCTTAGCCCATTTATTGATTGGATTATTATTATCTTTTGAATACTTTATTTTTTTATTTTTTTAATTTATTTTGATTCATTGTACACAAATGGAGTACTGTGGTATATATACACAATGAAATATTACTCAGCCATAAAGAAGAATAAAATTATGGCATTTGTAGGTAAATGGATGCAGTTGGAGAATATCATGCTAAGGGAGATAAGCCAATTCCAAAAAACCAAAGGCAGAATGATCTCTCTGATAAGTGGATGATGATACATAAAGGGGTTGGGAGGGAGGTAAGAATGGAGGAAGGATGGATTGCATAGAGGAAAAAGAGGGGTGGATTCTTTGTTTTTTTGATGTTAAGTTCCTTATGTTTTTTGTATATCCTGGATATTAATGCTGTGCTTGAGGTGCAGGTGGTAAAGATTTTCTCCCATTCCTTAGGCTCTCTTTTTATATTCTTGATTATTTTCTTTGCTGCAAAGAAGCTTTTGAATTTGATGCCATCCCATTTATAGAGTCTTGATTTTACTTCTTATACTTTAGGGGTCTTTTTGAGAAAGTCCTTTTCTGAGCCAATATGATGGAGAATTGGGCCTACTTTTTCTTCTAGTAGGTACTGGGTCTCTGGTCCAATGCCTCTGTCCTTGATCCACTTTGAGTTAAGTTTTGTTCAGAGTGAGATACAGGAGTTCAATTTCAATGTACTACATGGATTTTCAGTTTTCACATCACCGTTTGTTGAAGTGGTTCATTTATACAGAGTATTTCTGGAGTTCAATTTCAATGTACTACATGGATTTTCAGTTTTCACAGCACCGTTTGTTGAAGTGGTTATTTTCTCCAAAGTATATTTTTGGCACTTTTATCTGTTATGAGATAACTGTATTTTAGGGGGTAAAAACATCACAATTTTAAGAGTCTCACATAGCTTTTTTTCTGGGGGCTCTGGAGAGGTAACATTAGGTTCTGTTATTCTAATGTTAGTGGTTACTTTATCACATTTATCATACATTTGTTTGCTTGTTTGCTTTCGTTTTTGCTGGAAATGTTTTGAAACCAATTTTTTTGGTATTATTCTGGGAATTATTAGGCACCAAGTTCCTCCTTCGGGGTATCACTGCCTATGGTTTTGCAGAGATCACTGTGAATAGGCAGGGATTCATGTAAACAAGAATAAATATTCCTACCAATTCATTTATTCATTCTTCCTTTCAAAATTTTTAATGAAACCCTACTCTATATGCATTGTTCTGAAAGCTTTTCATATAATAGACAGCAGAGAAAGCATAAACCTCTGTCCTCACAGGGTTTCTATTCTAGAAATGGAATTCGTCTAAAGTATGCTTAAATGTTGATGAATAGTAACCAATCATCATAGCTGACAAAATGCTAACCAAACATGTAGCAGATTTTCAGTTAAATATTTACTAATTAGATTTTGGAGTTTTCTTTTAATATTGTAAAACACATTTACACATATATAATACACATGTGCATACACTCATGCACATATACATATTAGATAGACAAATATGTTTATATGCATATATTTTATGTAAGTAAAAATTTGAGTAATTTTTCTTTTACCTCTCTTGGGTTCATGAAGAGCTCAAAGGTTTTAGACATATTTTCTAGCTAATAAAAATGGAACAATTGTTCTAGTTTTGGTTCAATGTTCTGAGTTAAAGGTATACTGGTTGGCTCAGTGCTAAAAATGGTTCATAGACCAGAGGTAGGGGATGTAGCTAAGTGGTGGAGCTCAAAGAAAGAAAGAGTTGTTTCAAAAAGCATAATGAAGAAATAATGCCAAATAACATCTGCGACATACAAACCTTCAGCTCCATTATGGTACACAAGCTAATATATTTTAAGATTTACCTTAAAGACCAAAAGATTTAGACTTAAAGGACATTTTATGACAATGAAATTGAGATGTCAGTGTATAATTCTATATTTTTAAAGGGGAGGCTCCACATTAGAACTTAATTCCTTTTTCCACCTACTAAAATGAGATAATTAATATGATAGAATTATATTTACATATAAGAAATTTGTGAATAATTTCCCATGTGAAATTTATTTTATTCTTTACTTCTGGTCTTTTCCAAGACCTACAAAGGAATACCAATAATCTGTCATTATGGGTGTCCTGAAAATATTTCAGAAGTTGATCATGACAACGAGGGTTTGATTTCTTGTTCTTTGAATCCACAAAAAGTTCTGTAGTTATGTTTCAGGGCCAAAAGTCTTCCATGGAATGACTGGCAGTGTATCATGATTGACACTTCTATTACCACATACAACCTCCCACTTCAGGGAAGTACAAGGTGTTTTTGTAGAGAACCTAGAACATTATCAAGGAGTGAAACTCTATGTTTTCTACTTTTTTCTTTTTCTTTTTCTTTTTTTTTTTTGTGGTACTGGGGATTGAACCCAGGGCCTTGTGCTTGCAAGGCAAACACTCTACCAACTGAGCTATATCCCCAGCCCTGTTTTCTACTTTTATGATAACAAAAGGAGTAATTTTATTTTTAAAATTCAACTCTCAGAGTTATCAGTAGTTCAATGGTGCTGTACTGAGTTGTATTATGTTTCCTTTTGCTTGAAGTTTAAAAATATTGTATACATTCTCAGAATGCCAATGACCCTACAATAATAATCCTCAATAGTCTAGCCTTTTATTAAAACAAATTTTCACCACAAATTGATTTAGAATTCTGATATTTTGCATGGAGTGTTGTACGTTATTACATTGAAGGAAATTTAACCAAAAAAGACATTCCGGTTTAGGTCTATCTTCCTTTCATTAGACTAATAATAAGAGCTAGCACAGAATGGAAATTGTTTTAATTTATAAAGAAATTCATCTTTTATATTTCCATCATAAGAATACACACACACACACACACACACACATACATATGAAGGTCTTGGAAAATAGCAGCAACAGTGACAACAATAAAATCACCCATATCCCATACATTTTCACTATAAATATTTTTATATTTTCTAATCTTTTCTGATGACAATTATTTGGGTAGCTTTAAGAGGGATAAGCAAAATATAGGCATAATTTTATATTACAGATTTATAGATTTAATTTCATATTAAAATTTATAGGCACAATTTTATATTACAGATGTAATAAATTATTCTGATCTTTTAAAAATTTTTATATGGCTAACTCTTAAACATTATCTTTAGATGTTACCTTATACCTTGGGACGAGTGTGAGACAGAACAACAGACATCTAGAACACTAAGGATGGTCTTGTAAAAGAAGTATCAAAGGAGAAGAGCAATAAAAACACACTAGCACTCCAGATGTTGGAGATGTCAGCAAGCCAGCTGCCTCACTCTTCTATCAACATATAAAATAAATTAAAGAAATATTTCTGTGATTGTAATGAACAGACACTAAAAGACACCTCAGTATCCCACCTTTTGCACTCGTGGTCTGTTATATCACCTTGCTTTGAGCATGAGTGAGACCTGCAACTTACTTCTCACCAACGGAATATGGAGAAAGTGATGAGATGACACCTATATGATTATATCATTCTAGGAATAGATAATAAATTTTTTTTCATAAGAGTGGAAAAACCTCAAGATAGTTTCAGCTCTTGAAAAGTTTTTTAAGTTCTCTACAAAATTACCTTATAATCTATAATAACTTCTCTAAAGTGGGAGAAGATGTGTGATAATAAAAATGCCAATCATGGGTACGCTGTCAGTCATTCTATGGAAGCCTTTTGGCCCTGGGAGATATATATATATACGTATATGAGTTCTAAAATTTAGTTGGCACAAAGTTCTGATGAGGAGAAGAAAAAAGATATATTTTGTTTACAGAAATTGGAGGTACCATCAAAGAGATGGTGGATCTTGAGGAATAAAGATCAAATGGGAAGAATGAGAAGGACCTTTGGGGGGTCTATGTCAAAATGAATGGTTTCGCATAAGATACATTTCTCTTATATGTAGGTACATTTCTTTCATGCGTAGATACATTAATCAACAAGAAATGTAGTCTTTATAGGAGGATGCTTGTAGCAGTAGGGTGTATGGAAATATACTCAGGAATAGTAACCTTTCACAATATCAGGAGTAAGTATATTTTTCATCCTTTCCTCTCTTTTTCTTTGCCCTCCCCCACACATCCCAATCACCAGTACTTACTGAATCAGAATTGGGATTATAAACTGGTCCAACTGGTTACATCCCATAATAAGTGGGAAAAGTCTTCCAGAAATAAAATAAACTTCAGAAAATATATAGATGTACATGCACATGTGTGCATGTACACACACACAGGCACACACACGGGTACACACACACACAATTTCATCCACTCTCCTCTCTACATATTCAAAAGAATATGAAGTATCAGTTTTCTAAGGAACTGTTAAGATGGTGTGGGATGGGTAATACCTAGCAATTATGGCACAAGAATGAGAAACTTCTTCCTAATTCTTCCTAATAGTACTAACAGCTTTCTAACTTTACATATTTTTACACTACAAAT
Organism: Glaucomys volans; assembly: GCA_020662805.1. Lineage (NCBI taxonomy): Eukaryota > Metazoa > Chordata > Mammalia > Rodentia > Sciuridae > Glaucomys > Glaucomys volans. The sequence goes on from JAJEJO010004735.1 coordinate 438,206, forward strand.
TTACCATGGAAAGCAAGGGTGGAAGACCATGTTACATTGACAATGAGAGTGTTCCCTTAGCTTCCTCTTAGTGCTCTCAATTGAACCTCTTTAATATTAGCGAAATACTGAAATTTATACTTCTTTTTCTTTTTGAGTTTTGTTTACACACACAAGCCTTCTTTGATGCAAATTTCCATTTAAACAAGGGTTACTTTGCTGTAAGTGTCAATTCTAATATTATGTCATATTATACTTCAACTATTGAGACAAGAATATACTTCAGGTTATAGGCTAAGAATGGATCTCTTTGACTTTTGTTTATACCCTGAGAAGAGTAAGAGAGATGAAGTGCCCCTGCCTGATGGGAGCCTCTGAGTCTTAAGGACAAAAATATTTGAAATTAAAAAGCATGGAAAGTGAAATGTGTTTACATTTTTCTTGTTGAATGTCTTGGTATACACTATTCATTTAAAATTTAACTTCAAGGAATTGCATTTTTAAGCAATATATTCACCAAATTTATATACAGAAATTGAATTATATCATTTATACATTTTACTCTGGTGCATTAATAAAACACAACTTGAAATTATGCATTTCTTCAGGCATTTAAAAGAAACTATTAAAGAATAATTTTAATCTGGAATTAATGGATGTGCTTTTTTTATTTGTCAGTCCCTCTTAAGCATACAAGATTCCAGGTGCAGTTCTCATCAGTGAAGAAAAGACACAAAGAATCTGTGCCCCTGCTCCTTCTTCACTCATACCCTTTTGACTCAAATTGACCAAACAATCAACTGCCTTCCTGATTTAAAAGGCAATTTTATGTGGGTTCAATTAATAGTAAACCTCATTCTGTAAGAAATGCACATTCCATCAACCATGATTCTATTGCATCACCTTTCCCAATACCCTGAAGATAGCTGGTGGGACCAGTGTTTACACCTATCTACCACTAGCTAGATCAGTTATTACTTTTCTACCTTGAACTTGAGAGATCTGTAGCCAGTCTGGTTAGATTGAATTCACAGAAGGAAAATTTAAAGAATTTTAAGGAATTCTTAGGAGTCCTTTTGTTTTTGTACCATATGTACATGAAGAATCAGAGAAAGCATGCAAGCAGAGAGAATGGATCCAAAATGGAAAGAGAAAAGAATGAGAAATGAAAAGGATGCACTATCTCAGTTTCTGATGACTTCGCAGTTCCTAGTTCCACTCATGGCTCTAACTATAAAGGTCAGCTATCTGCTTTTGGTTCCCACAAAAGAGTCAAGTTTCATCAAATATATTTAAGTATTTTGCTAATACTGTCTTCTGTTTCACTTTTCTCCTTACAATTCAAGCAGTCACGACTATGACATTTCCTGTTTCCTTCAAGTGAAAAGTTCCCATAGTGGACAAATAAAATCAATTTTCCAAGGACTAAATAGAAAACTCAATGTATATCTCTAATATTATAGACAAGTAGGTAGGTGGAGAGATAAATCATGCTCCAGTATATTGTGCTAATTTGGGCCATTCAACCAAAGATGATTAGATATTTTCACATTTGTACTACCAAAAACTTTATAAAACTTATTTGTTATTTTATTATCTAATTGTGGATAAAATATTAAACAATGTATTCTAAAACAAAGGTCTATATCATACTACTAAAAATATTCATTAATTATCAACTTTATGTTCATCAACCATTCTCTGGTGTATTTTTCTTAAATATCTATACCTTTATCTTTTATCATCAAAATCACTCTTTCAGGTTATATATATATATATATACATAGATATATATATATCTATGTATATATATATATCTAATTCTAATGTGAGAGTACATAGAATTAGATATTATAATATCTAGAAACATAATATCTAATTCTATGTACTCTTACATCCATGCCTACAATTCTTGGTATCCCCCTCTTTCCTCACACACACACACACACACACAATCTATATTGAAACCTAAACATATAATTATACATATATTTGTGTGTATACACAATATATACGTATATAAAATTACAAATTTCAAAATATATATGTATATAAAATTTCAAAATATATGTATATACATTTCAAAAAATATATATGTATATAAAATTACAAATTTCATAGACACTGATAAAGTTCTTGGGCATAGTTGCATGAAGTCCATAGCATTCATCTGATATAATGATTTTAAAAAAGGGGAGTCATATTCATTTGTTGTAACTTATACTTAGGTGAAGTTTGTCTTTGCGTTTTCCATTTTCAACATATAGACCTCTATTTTCCTCATTTTTGATACTCTATTTCTCCTTCATACCAGCACATTTTCCCTCAAATTTTGACAATTCAAAAATGTTCTGCCAACCCTGGGAATATGCTGTGATCTGTCCATTCTCCAATGAATTCAGCCCTATTGGGAGAATAGCTGAGTGGTCAGCCAGGTTTCCACTATTAAAAGTGGACCTCGTGCTCCATTTGCAGAAATATTGCATAGAGAAAACAACACTACTTTCCTTTAGTGATCTTTTGATTTCTGGAGACATGGAACTATGATCCTGGTTAACTTATGTCAGTGTGACCCATAATTACTGCATTCAGACTGGGTAAATCCATGGTGCGTGATCAGAGCACAGTTTGGATAAAGTCAGTTCAGCCCTTCTGTATCATCAGAAAGGTTCTGTACACACAAATCTGTGTTCACATTTTTGTGATGTAAAAACTTCAAGACATTTGTGATCTGTCCTAGGCTTATTACAGGGACTTGGTAGCACATCCTACTACTTTTGACTGAAATTCTTCTTAGATCCATCATGTAGCACATTGTCTAACTAATCTCCAAATCTTATTTATCTATTACTACTGTATATGACCCTAGATCTCTTCAGATTAAACATTCTTACCTTAATATGTTATCTTTAATGATTATACTTCTACTCCCACTAAAGCTATTCCAGAGATTTTTAACAACCCAGCTCAATTTCCTCCTACACAATATTTACCTAGCTAAAAATTTTGTATCATACCTATCTGACAAACTTCAGTTTTCACTTACTATTTGTCAAACAATACTGTAAGTTATTTTCATAGGTCATGTTGTCTTATTCCATACAACACTATGCAACTGGCATTGTTGCTCACATTTTTCAGGTGAGGATAGATATTGAGAGGTAGCTTTTCCAAGATCAAACAGTTAATTTATGATGGAATGAGGATATTAAGGATACCTCTCTACTCTAATAAACTAGGCTCTTAATATTTACCCTGAAAAGAAATACCTCCATTTCTCTGTGAACTTTTTGTAATTTAAATTGCATTCATTTCTGTTTAGGTATTAATTAGCATATGATTATCAACTTTTATTTATTGACTTAGATTGACTGTGATCATCCAAAGTAGATATGAGATGCTGCTATGTGATCATATGTTCATTTTTGGTTGAGCTTCACAACATTTTATTAAACTCAGTAATGAAGAAAATATAGTCAGCTTTGCTTTACTATAACAAGATGTCTGATGCTGCTAACTTTATAGTAAGGAGTTTTAACTCACAGATTTGGAAATTGAAAGTCCAAATAAGAGCCTTGTAGCAGATGGCAGAGTGCATGTGTGAAGCATCATACCTCAGAACAGGAAGTGGAGTGACTCAGAGGTCAGGCTCAGATTTTATAAAAACTTTCTCTTGCAAGAATCCACTCCAGGGGCATCTTAGGCCTTTTGGTGCCATTTTACAGCATCTCCGGGAGAGAGCAACCACCTGCAACTGCCTGAGTCCCCAGCGCGGAGCTCAGGCCTGCCTGGGCTATCAAGCCCAATGTCTCCATCACTGAGCACAGGTCTGCGCCCCCTCCCCAACTTGGTCTAGTGCCCAGGCCCACACCCTGGCCTGGTGTCTAGTGCCTGTGCTGTATCTGATTGTCTATCAATACCAGGCTGCCTCTGCCAAGAAGCATTGATCATTCCCAAACTGGAGGTAGTGGGACAACACCCTTCTTGGGTCACTGCTTGATCAAGCACCTCTCAAACATCAGGCCATTGAAAAATAAGAGGTTTGAACTATACAGTATATTTTTATCGCAGAACATTTTTAAATTAATTGCAATACTACGATTATTCCTAATATACCCACTATATTCCTACCTTTTTCTTTTACTAATAAGTTTATCACTCTATCTCCCTCTTACATATCCATTTCCTTGGAGAATCTCCTTTTTCTCATGCTAACAACCTGTTTCTTTTAATTCCACTTCCAGTATTCATATGACATAGTATATCAATAGACTCACTTCTTATGTCATTAATGTTTTGTCCCATACCCCTCCTCATTCTCCCTGTCCAACATTAGGAATTGCAGTCCTTATTGCAAACTTACTGATTATGCTGTTGATAATAATTTGAACTCATCTCAATTTACTAAGACAACACTGTTAATATTTTAATAGGGACTATTTAGATTAAGGACACATATTGTTTATATGGGGTGCTGCCAATATTGATCTCTCAATTCAAGGTGAGGTATTGAAAATAGGCAGGAACCCTATAAGTTTTTAAGAGAAAACTGCAATACCTAGGATTTGCACTACTAGAGGGGAAGATACCCTAGCAATATGAGAAAACATAGGAATAAAATGTCCCAAACAAACCCAGACACTATACTAAAAGAACCCAATGACAACATGGCAGAAGCATTGTCAGAAAAGGGAGTTGTACATAATTAAAATGATCTGAGAGGTGAAAGAGGACTCAAGAGAGCAAATGCATGCAATGCTAAAAGAGCAATTACAGGAAGCAAAAGATCATTTCAATAAAGAGATAGAGATTCTGAAAAAAAAAAAAAACAGAAATCTTTGAAATGAAGGTTACAATAAACCAAATTTAAAACTCAATAGAAAGCTTAACAAACAGACTAAATCACTTGGAAGACAGAACCTTAGACAAGAAGACAAAATATTTAATCTTGAAAGCAAACACAACCAGACAGAGAAGATGGTAAAGAATCATGAACAGAACCTCCAAGAGTTATGGGACATCATGAAAAGACCAAATTTAAGAGTTATTGGGATTGAGGAAGGCACAGAGATACAAACTAAAGGAATAAATAATTGGTTCAAGGAAATAATATCAGAAAATTTCCCAAATCTGATGAATGAAATGGAAAAATCAAATTCAAGAGGCTTATAGAACACCAAATGCACAAAATCACAACAGATCCACACCCAGGCACATTATAATGAAAATAACTAACATACAAAACAAAGACACAATTTTAGAGGCTGCAAGAGAAAAACATCAGATTACATATAGGGGAAACCAATACGAATATCAGCAGATTTCTCAGCCCAGACCCTAAAAGCTAGAAGGGCCTGGAACAACATATTCCAAGCACTGAAAGAAAATGGATGCCAACTAAGAATCTTATACCCAGCAAAACTTAACTTCAGATTTGAAGATGAAATAAAATCATTCCATGGCAAACACAAGCTAAAAGAAATCACAAATAGAAAGCCTGCCCTACAGAAAATCCTCAGCAAAATATTTCAAGAGAAAGAAATGAGAAACAACGATGTAAGTCAGCAAAGGGAGGAATTACCCTAAAGGAACAGCCAATTAAAGGAAAAACCAAGTAAGATTAAAATCCAAAAATAAGTCAAAATGACTGGAAATGCAAGTCATATCTCAATAATAACCCTAGATGTAAATGGCCTAAACTCCTCAATCAAAAGACATACACTGGCAGATTGGATTAAAAAGAAAGACCCAACAACATGCTGCCTTCAAGAGACTCATCTCATTGAAAAACATGTCCACAGACAAAAGATGACAGGATGGAAAAAAACATATCATGCACATGGACTTAGTAAAAACACAGGAGTTTCCATCCTCATTTCAGATAAAGCAGACTTCAAGCCAAAGATAGTCAGAAGGGATAAAGAAGGACATTTCATACTACTTAAGGGAAGCATAAATCACCAAGACATAACAATCATAAATGTTTATGTACCAAACAGTGGCACATCCATGTACATCAATCAGATCCTTCTCAATTCTAGGAACCAAATAGACCAAAACACAATAATACTGGGGGACTTTAACACTCCTCTCTCACTGTTGGACAGATCTTCCAAGTAAAAATTGAACAAAGAAACCATAGAACTCAATGACACAATTGCTAATTTAGACTTAACAGACATATTTAGAATATTCCATCCATCAAAAAGCGAATACACTTTCTTCTCAGCAACTCATGGATCCTTCTATAAAATAGACAATACCTTATGCCACAAAGCTACTCTTAGCAAATACAAAAACATAGATACTACCTTGTATTCTATCACATCATAATGGAATGAAATTAGAAATCAACGATAAATTTAAAAACAGAAACTACTCCAACACCTGGAGTTTAAATAATATGCTATTGAATGATGCATGGATAACAGAAGACATTAGGGGTAAAGTAAAAAATTCTTAGAGGTCATCGAGAACAAAGATACAACATATCAAAATCTCTGGGATACTATGAAAGCAGTGCTAAGTGGAAAATTCATTGCATGGAGAACATTCAAGAAAAGAATGAAAAGTCAACAAATAAATGATCTCACATTACAGCTCAAAGCCCTAGAAAAAGAGGAACAGATCATCACCAAAAGTAGTAAAAGA
>JAJEJO010004736.1:0-33571 GCA_020662805.1 Glaucomys volans
GATGGGGTACAACTTTTCATTTCTATGGTTGTGCCTGATGTAGATTCATACCATTCATGTAATCATACATGTACATAGGGCAATGATGTCTGTCTCCTCCACCATTTTTCATAACCCTGCCCCCTCCCCCTCTCATTTCCCTCTACATAAAGTTTCTCCATTCTGCTTTCACCCCCCACCCTCCCAACCCAATTATATATCATTATCCACTTATCAGGGAAAACATTCGGCTTTTCTTTTTTTGGGATTGGAATCATTCTTGAATCTTCTCACTCTCTCTCATACAGATGCTAGCAAATCCTGCCACATCTACTCTGAAAACATATTCTGAATCACTATACTTATCACCACTTCTACCACTACTACACTCATCCAAATTACCATCATCTTTCACCTGGATTGTTGTAATAACTTCCTAACTGGTCTCCCAGATTCCACACTTGCCCCTTTACAGCCTGTTATCTACAGGGCATCCACAGGGATATTTAAATGATGAATATTGTACTCTTCTGCTTAAAACTCTCCAACAGTTTCTCATCTCTCATTCCAAGAGATCTACATTGTCTGTCTCTGGATACCTCTCTAACTTATTGATTATCATAATGAATGCTCTTGCTAACCCCACATGAGCACACTGGTCTTTCTACTGTTCTGCAATTTCTGTCCCTTGCCAGGAGTGCTCTTCTCCCAGACATCCAAAAGGCATGCTTCTGTCTCCTTTTATTCAGGTCCCTGTTTAAATTAAATCTTATTAATAGACTCTCTGAGCACTGTATCTAATATGTCTAACACACACATAAACACACATAGCCCTTACTTTCCTATAATTTTGTCCTGCTTTATTTTCCTTTATTATATTGATCCTTTATTTGCTTTTGTTTGTCTGTTCCTTCTGCTATAAAGTCCATGAAAACATCATATTTTGATCATGCTGCTCACTTCTATACAGAGAACACCCGGAGAGTACCAGGACACATACTGTGTGTTCAATAGATGTTTGTGGAAAGACTGAATTAATTACAGAATAAAAGGTAGTGGCCCTAGATTCACCTCCATCAACCCTACGCTATCTTCCTTGACGAAGGAAGGTCACTGTTCCAACTGCCAATAAGGAGGTGGTAGAAAAATAGGCATTTGATGAACTTCAGACAGGATCAAGAGTAGAAGGGTTAAGTAGGGAGGATTGAGGTTAATGGTTGACTATTGCCAGAATAACACTGGGCTTCACAGAAGTGACGGAGGTTAAATATATGACAAATTAAGGCACAATACTCATGTGTGTGTGTACATGGGCACATTGATATACATACTATCTTAGTTCATCATGCTTGATAAAACAAAATACCATAGACTGGGCATTTATAAGACACAAAACCAGATTTCTCATTTGGTGTCTGTTGAAGGTCCATTTCCATGGTTCGAAGCTGGCAGCTTCTCAATGTGTTCTCACATGGTGGAAGGGGAAAAGATTTCCTCTCAGGCGTCTTTAAGGGCACTAACCCTTTTATGAGGCTCCATTCCTATGATCTAATCACCTCCCAAAGTCCCACCTCCTAATACCATCTCATTGGTGACCATGTTTCAGCATATGAATTTTATGGGAGTAGACAAATATTCAGACCATAGCATTTCATCTCTGGCTTCCCAAAACTCATGTCCTTCCCACAAACCAATCCAGTAGCCAAAATTCTTAACTCATTCTAGCATCAAAAATAATATTGGGGGGAGGGGCTGGAGTTATGGCTCGGTGGTAGAGAACTTGCCTAGCATGTGTGAGGCCCTGGGTTCAATCCTCAGCACTGCATAAAATAAATAAATTAAATTAAAGATCCACTGACAACTAAAAAATGTGTTTAAAGATTTTTTTTCTGTCTTACAGATCAAATCCAGGACCCCATGCATGCTGGGCAGGTGCTCTACCAGTAAGCCACATCCTCAGTCCCTCCACATCAAATTTAAAGGTGAATTTCCAAAGGTCATCTGAAAAATATCTAAATCAGTTCCTCCTGAGGCAGACTGCTCTCTAGCTATGAAGTTATGAAATCAAAGTTATGCACTTCCAAAGTACAATACTGGAATAGCCATTCCAAAAAGGAAAAAATTGGAAAGAATAACTGGTGTCAAGAAAATCTGAATCAGAGCAAACATTAAATCTTAAGGTTCCAGAATAATCTTTGACTTGATAGTCACCTTCTAGACATACTGCAACATGAGCTGAACGCCCAATTCCTACTACCATCACACTGGTGATTAAATTTAAACCTATGAATTTGAGGGGATACAAATATTCAGGCCATAGCACATATATACATGTATCATCTAACTCTTGTTTAGATTGTGTCACAGAGAAACAGAGAAGCTGAGCACAAATATCTGAGAAAACTGAGATATTTAGTAATGAGTACTGTTACACAGGTCAACTGACAAGGCAAAACATTTGATATAAAAGCCAAATGTTAGTTATTAAGGAAAATATCACTTTAAATGGTATGTTTAATGGGGGAAAGGGTGCTAGAAAAGGCCCCTCTTATACCACAGTGTCCAACAAATAGGAAGAGCTTTAAACTGAGAAATCTGAAAATAGGGGACATACAGAGGTCTGAGGTGTGTGGACACCTCATCAGCCCTGGAGAAGACTGCCTGAAGATGGAGGGACCCATTACTCTGCTAAAAGGCAATATTACAGTTCTGGGAAAAGAGCAACACTACATCTGTTGTGGAAAGAGGGACTTAAGCACTATAAATGGGACACAAAGGGGGTCAGTCTCAGAAATAAAAATGAGCCCAGTTCATGAACTTGGAGCACAAGGGCAACTTAGGAGTCTTGGAAATTCCTCTCATAGTATGGACCTATTTTTAAGGTCATTCTTGGTCCTAGCTATAGGAAAAAAGGATATAGAAGCTGTAGTCCAGGCCATGCAAATACCTGAACCCCATAATTCCACAAGGAATGATCCTAAATCTTGCAAAATCTTTACTGGATAAACATTATGTATAGATACTGAGTATTGAGGATGCATCAATAATGTATTAAGTTAATTGGGGTATATATAGCAGGGAAGACTAGAGTCTAAGAAGGGGGAAAATTGTCTTTATTCAGGATGCTAAAAATAATAATTGTGTATGCCATATTGAATACTACTGTTGAATGCAGCCAAGTAATTATGTATTCTAAAATCTAGCTTACACTTTCCATTCAAATATAGCAATATTTTATAAACATTAGGGAAGTGAAGCCTCTGTTTAGAATACCTTATGTAAAAAATATTTTGCTACTTTAAAAATAACCATTGCTGGATGAATTCAAAAGGTAAATTTCCTAGCAAAATAAAGAGTAATTCTTACTTTGATATAATTATTTTGGACAACTTTTTTTTAATTATGTCATTTTCCCCTTTTCCTGCCTCCTCTTTTCTGTCAAATAGTCAACTTTTCTTATATTGCCTCCAGGGAAGGACATGACAGGCAGAAAGCCTTGCTGGGGGCGTAACTCAGTAGTAGAGCACATGCTTAGCATAAAGGAAACTCCAGATTTAATATTCAGGACTTTTTAAAAAAGCCTAAGAAACTCTCTGTTCTGTGTTCCCAAAGCCCAAGCCCTTAGAGGAATTTACAGAATTCTTTTATAGACAAGAACCTAATACTCACCCCACTCCATATATGAAAAGAATTTCTCCCAGGCTACAAAAGGGGATGAAGAAGGAGAGGGAGGGCATTGGAAAGGGAAAGTTAGATGGGGAGAGCACATAGATAATAAGAAACCAGTACATTCCTGAGAGAGGAGTTTGCACAACCTCTCCAGCAAAGAACTGGGAGGATGAACAATCCCAGAAAAAGAGAAAATGGTTACATGATGCCGATTCTAGGTGGTGATGGGCTCAACAGACTGGCAAAGACTCCTTCCCACGTAACTCGGAAGCAGCAAAGACAACTCTCTCTGAAAGACATCCTCTGCTGGAAAAGTAGAATCAAGTCTCAAATAATGTCTTTTTAATTGTATTCTCTAGTATTATAGATGTAGGACAGTACTGTATCATACTCTGAATATAAAACCTCTTGTACCCGCTTGATGATACGTAGTAGTGACCGTGCTTTATCAGAGCTGTTTTTAAAGATGTTACTCTAGAATGTTTTCTTTTCTTTCAGATGATGATTGAGAACCTAATAAAAAAAAATGGTGCCAGGTATCACAATAGTAACAGAACTTTGACATTTTCTTGGGTTTTCTTTTGTTTTTTCACTCCCCTGCCCTTTTTTTTTTTTAATGGAGTGTGCTGGATGTCACCCTAATTTTGTTCCTATGACTGCAGAACCTGGAAAAGCTGTTGCTGCTATTGGTGCATAACATACTGCTATTATTGGTCTTTTTATATAAAAAAGGACCATATATAATTTGAATTTTTGGAAACTTTAGCTGTGCTGTCAACTTTGGAAAAAGTATCCCAGTTTACTGTAGTTTGACATTGTACAGAAATTAAAAGCCATATTGGTCTAGAAATGTTAAACTTAATTTTTTCCATTTGTCAGAGGTAATGCACTATATTAAATATGTAAGGTCTTATCTGCATGGATTTACAAAAACTAATAAAGTATTTTCTAAATAATGGAAAAAAAAAGAAGTGAAGGGCCATGCAGACAAAGGACATCTTAGCAGCCAGCTGCATGCACAGACTGACTGAGAATCGGATGAGCTCCTGCCAGCGAACATTTTAACACTATATGTGGCACACTGACCTTCGACAAAATGTCAGAGGGCAGTGGGAAATGCTCCAAGATTAAGTTTCTACTGTCCTGTACTTCTGCACTGAGCTAAGACACAGTAACGAGAACTAAATTTACCCTCCTACCTGAAACAGCAAAACAAATTATATGAATTAGTAGATTTTCAAGACACTGGATACCAGGTAAAGAAAGACAACAGTCCCCAGAAATGGGAAACAAAGGAGATGAGCTTTGTGGTTGTCCCAGTTTCCCTCCTTGAGAAACTTTCCAGCATGTATCTCAGGGAAAGAGAACATAGGCAGAGCCCAGCAGACTTGTATTGGAAAGACAAACATGAAAGTTAGAGAAATCAAGGCAGCTAGAGTTTGTCAACATAGAATTTTATATCAGCAAAAATGCCCTTCAGAAATGAAAGTGGAATAAAGACTTTTCCAGACCTACAATTTTTTTAAAGCATCACAAAAGAAAAGACCACATAAAAATATGGATATACACAAAGGAATAAATTGCACAGGAAAAAGTAACTACCTGTGTAAATATGTAAGTTTTTTCTTAATATTTAACCTCTTTAAAATACAATTGTTCAAATAATAGCAATGTATTTGGGGGCATATAGCGTAGGCCTAACGTCGGACAATAGCATTAAGGCTGGGAAGAGAGAGGAGTAATGATCTTATGCACGTGTGAAGTGGTAGTATAATACCACTTGAGCACAGACTATGAGAAGTCAAAGATGTATACTACAAACCTTAAGGAAACAAACCACTGACTAACAAAACAAAGGGTTATAGCTGGTAAGTAAAAAAAAAAAAAAAAACACACACACACACACACACACACACACACACACACGGAAATAAGATGGAATGACAAAAGTTACTTCATCTAAAAGAAGGCCATAAAAGACAGCCTTGACCTCCACCAGGAGACCCAAGTTCCAGTCCCAGCTCTGGATAATGGTAAGAATCCAATTGCATTGTCTCTCTGGATCCCAGTTTCCCTCCCAGTAAATGGGTATTTGAATTAGAGTCTAGCTTATTTACTAGATAATATGCAAGCCTTCATTGAGTCCTAACATTCTTTAGCTTCTCCTTTCCAGAATGTCATCTGAGATCTTAGCAATGAGGGGTTGGTTAGAGAGTTAAGAATGGCTCAGAGAAATCTCCATTAGAACTTCCCTCAGAAAAGATTAGACAAGGAGTCAAGAAACCTGAACTCACATCTTATCTTCTGCTGACCAGTGGAAGCCCAGTGACAATGAGGATGGCCCTCTAGATCTCTGAGCCTTCATCTGTGATGCAAGGTGATTAAATGAATCCTCAGGCTGTGTCACTATTGACATTTCAACTTGTGCTTCTAAATGTCATCCTCAATTGTTCCCATGCCCTTAATCAGTACTCAGTAAAAATAAATTAAAATCCGTCTCACAAACTCTCATGAGTTCTGAATTTATATTAGCTTATTGGTGATTTTGAATAAAAATGTTTCAGTCAAGCCCTGACTGAAGAAAATGAATGAAACCAACTAACTACATGACAGGGAAAATTCAGTGGTTTTCTAAGGCAAAGCTTTCTTCTTTACATCACTATGGTTACTCACAAAAATTCTGACTAATGAGGGAAGTCATCAAGATCCAAGTCTCCTACTTAAAATTGTCAATCCCCATTTTGTATATGAATTTTGCCATTATCATTAATTTAGTCTCTATGCCTGAATAAATTAGAAAGAATGGGAGGAATTTCATCCCAAACACACAATTCTTTGATCACTTGAGAAGCACAATTTCCATGTGGATCTGACATCCAGGCTTAAAACTTGATCTGAGCTCTACTTTGACAGAATCATAGAATTCTCCTTATGTCCCTGTCTGTTTCCCAGGATTTCACCACATTGCTCAAGGCTATTGAGATGGTACTAAATTGGAGGCAACTGGGAAGGATTACTAAAAAAGAAGTCTCACAGAAAAAGCTCAAACAAACAAACAAACAAAAGCTAAGCTATTGACAGCAGTTCTTTTGAATACATATGCAGTTCCCAAACTTGCTTCCTTGTCCACAGATAAAATCTCACCAAATGTCCCTTTTCTCAAAACACAACAATAAAAACCTCCTACAACAAATCACAGCAAAGACACAGCCTTGGGGTAGGGAGGAAGCTCAGTGGTACAGCACTTGCTTACCAAGTGGGAGTCCTGGGTTTGATCTACATTACTATTAAAAAAATAATAATAAAAGGAGAAGAAAGAAAAGACAGAACTTGTCAAGCAGAGTGACCTTATTCCCCTTTATTTTCCTGTGGTTTTCATACTGTAGAGAACTTAAGCACTGTAGGTAGCCCTCTCTTAAGGGAAGGGGTGGAGATCCATTCCAAGATGTTCCATGGCTGCCTAAAACCTCATAAAATCCCTAACTCTGTATTAGAATTTTTTCCTGTTTATCAATACCTATAATAAAGTTTAATTTATAGATTAGGCACAGTAAGAGATTAACAACAATCATTAATAATAAAATGGAACAATTATACTTACATACTATAATAAATATTGTTTAAAATTTATAAATTGTCTATTTCTGGAATTTTCCATTTAATATTTTCAGACATGTTGACCACAGGTAACTGAAACCATGGAAAGTTCAACTGATGATTGGGGGAGGAAGAGACAGTAACACAAGAAAAGTGAAGCCAGTGTCACTTAGATCCTTTAGTGAATAAGAAATCAATATCCAATTTAAACTCAACTCAGTGCTCACTTCGAAATTTTATTTTCTCATAATACAGAATGTCCTAATGTGAGGTTTGGTTAGTTTGGTTATTCAACAACATCATTGGAGACTCAAGCTATATTCTTCCCTCTGCTGAACATAGCATTAGCCTCCTCTTAGGACTCATGTCCTCATGGTCAGTGGTTGCAACAACAATATACCCTTGTTCACATGCAGGGGGAGAAAAGCATTGGCTTTTTTTTCCCCAGAAACCTGAAGCAAATCTATTTTCCTTCTTGCTGTATTTGCATGCTATGTCCTTAGCGCCTTCAGAGAAGTCATGAAGACCTCCTTCATTCCAGCTGACAGGTAACTGCATATTCCCATTTTCAGTACATATTTCAAATTTTCCATGTCCATTTATATTTGGAACATTGATAATTATTAAAAATTAATAATTGACAGCGGTTACAATCTTAAGTGTAAAGAATTTTTAGCCAAACATTTGAAGTATCTGGCATGTAATAGAATCTCCAGTAAGTCTTTATAGAGTTAATGAAAGAATAAACAAATTATAGTACTCTAAATTAGCTTGAACCTGAACCAGTCATAAGCAAGGGAAAGGGAATAAGTTTCACAATTTCTCATTCTTATCCAAAGAGAAACAACCATAATGTTAACAACAATCCCATTGTAGAAAATTTGTCTCAAGAGTCTTACCTTACAGCTACACAAAGATCCAAGCAGGAACTTTGAAATTAAATTATTTTAATTTCTATATATTTACTTTACCCTCTAGGTTAAAATTTGGAATAGGGTATACTTCTGTAATTTCTGACTATGGTTTGGAATCAGTTGGAGGATTCCCCACTCCTGTTAAACATGGAATCCCCTTAAACTAATGTGGGACATAATTTGACTTTACTGGAAAACTGGTTCATTCGGGCCTCAGATGCCTTGTATTGTGTTTTGATATGGTCTTGTAGTGGGTAGAATTGTGTTGTCCCATAACCACCAAAAAAGAAAGATCTTCAAGTCCTAACTCTCAATAACTATGAATATGACCTTATTTGGAAAGAGGGTCCTTACATTTGAAATCAGATTAAGATGAGGTATACTAGATGAGGGCAAGCCCTAATTCAATGACTGGTATTCTGGTGTTCTTATGAGAAAAGAAAAATTTGGATACAGAGATAGAAGACACCCACACACACACACACACACACACACACACACTGCCATGTGACCACAGAGGCTGAGGTTTAATCTATCTACAAACCATGGCATGTCTAGGATTGCCAGCAATCACCTGAAGCTAGGAAGAAGCAAAGGAAGGTTTCTTCCCTAGTGCCTTCAAAGACAAAGTGAGCCTCGTGGCCTTCCACAGAACCCCTCTGTCTTTAGGCTTCAGCTGTGATAAGCTAGTTCATAGATATATGAAATTTTATATTCCACATAAAGTGTTTTTATAATCTCCCCTGACCCCAAAGCCCATGAAAGCTAAGTCTGTAATAATCTAAAGAGTTCCTTGTCCACCAAATTGTTAGTTCCTCCACAATTAAAATCCTCATGTTTTCATTCTATAGTTGGTTCTGTCCAATTTGTGGCAATAGCTCAGAGCCATAACTTAAATCCTCAGAAAGCTATTTCTATCCTTTCTCTTCACCTCCCTGAAGTATCAGAAAGCTACTGGTCTAGAAATGGTCATGTAACTCAACCTTCTTCTGATGGATATTCCCAACCTCCTGTGATCAGAGTCACGGAACATACAAACCACCCGTCTCCTCAGATCTCACTGCTTCTGCTGCTGACGCCTCATTTATTCATTCATTCATCCCTTCATATCTACTGAGCATGTTCTCTGTGTCAGGTCCAGTTCCAGGCAGAGGGAATATAAAAAGATGAAAATGAATAATGAATGCCCTTAAGAAGTGTACTTTCTATTCAGTGATGATAACAGATAAAGCAATTGTTGCTAAAGACTATAGAGAAAAATTAAATATAAAGATGGGAGCTTAATAAGAAGTACAACTAAAGAAGGGCAATCAGGGTAAACCAACTTCTAGTGACTATAGCAAAATGCAACTACCAATAGTATTTGGTTGCAAAAATTCTACTTAATACTTTGATTAGTAGTAAGTATTTCCTCTTGATTTTTTAAGCAGAGTCATCCCTCAGTGCCCATGATTTTCACCTTCTCTCTCATCTCTTGGAGGAAGCTTCATTTCTAACCCTCACCTCTCCCCCATCATAATCCTTCCTTCCCTCTAGGGCTAATGGTTGGAAGCATTCTGGTGGCTGCATTCCAGCAGGGCTCTCTCTAAATAGGAAGCACAGAACTGATATCTTCCCCCACCATTGCAGTTGAAATCTGACCAACACAGAACAGAAGGGAACCATCCCCTCTGACACTTTTCATTCTGCATACTTTATTTCTGCTGGTACAATATGATCAGGACCACTTTTCCTTTTTCCTTCATTTTTTGTAACCATTTGCACTGCTTGCTGACTCAGAGAACCCAGAGTCAGTAATATTGCTAAGAAATTTTTATGTCTCCTAACTTTTCAATGCCACCCCCCCACTCTTTCTACTCCATGAAGTCTCCTCCCTCTTGATTTTATTAGCTTTAGAAAAAATTAAAGGAGTTAATTCAGTAACTATGGCAGTCAGAACAGTCAGCTTAGAGTGACCTCTAGGTATCCTCTCTGCCCCCTATAACTCAGCCTATTTATTCTAGAGATTTGATTAACACCATACCAATCTGCAAAACTGTAAAGTGCTGAGTTATCATCTGCCTATTTTTTCCCTTCTAATGTTTAAAAAGAAATCAATTGATGGCAGCTCATGTTTCTGTCCTTTGCTTCCCTTGCCAGAGGTGACTCCCGCTGTTTCTGAGCAAGAACAGGCTGTGTGCCTGCCCTGCAGCCTCTCCACTTGAGAATGAGATCATGACGAAAATCCACGTTCTCTTCTCACTGCCCAGCTCCCCCTGTGACAATTAGATCATGTGGTATGGAGGTTAAACTACTCTTATATCCAATCTCAAATTTTCTTTTATTAATTACCTTCCAAAATCAGAAGGGAAAATAATCAAAAAGGCACTAAGTCTATATATTACAGCTGTCTTGAGGGTTTAAATCCACCAACAACTACCTATGGAATCTTGGGCTTGTCACTCGGCCACTCAATGACTCTGTTCTCCCTTCATAAAATGGACTTAATAATAGTAGCTACCGTCAGGGCACATAGTAACCATTAAATGAGTTTATATATGTAAAGCACTTGGGACCATAACTGGCACATCGTGAACACCATGTTAAGTGTTAGCTTCCACTTGGGGTTAAGAGTAAGTACATAAATTCATAGTTTATTCCCAATTATTTGGAGACAGATTATCTGTTGTGTTTTCTCTAGGAGAAAAAGTGTAATAAACAGGTTCTGAAGTCAGACAGACAAGAAATACATCTGAGCTCAGTCGCGTGACCTTGGAAATGATATTAATCCTAGGTAAGCCTAAACTTCCTCATCTCCTCAATAGTGATAATGACATGTGCTTCACAGAGCTGCGAGGAGAACAAGGGGTGTTGTGTTCATATTGAACTTGCATATTCAATATATGGCTTCTGTTTCTCAAAATGTAGTATACATCCTTGAGGGGACAAAACTGTTCCTCAAAGAACAGAATTTAGTCATCTTGGAATTCAGATCTTTGACCTACCTTTTCTAATGTGGAGCCACTTCTGTTCTGGCAGTCCAGATCACACTGTAACCTGGGCAGATAGCCAATGTGTCCTCAGTGCCCCATCCTTCTGTGTCTTCCCTTCCAGCCCAACAAGTTGCCTGACCCAGGTCAACTCCCTCTGCCAATAGTACATCCATTATTCAGAACTGTCTTCTAATTATGGTTCAAAATATGGCAAACCATAAAATAAAATTCTCCCAATGATTATGGGCTCATAGGCCACCCTCTTTGGTTTTCTAATAGTAAAAACTTTCCTTGGACAAGACCAATTAAAACATACCAAGAAGATGGGCACATCAGGCCTGGAGGCAGGATTGGAAGGGTAGAAGCATAGCATTTCATGCAACTCAGTCAAGTCATCAAAGTAAATTGCTAAGTAATCTGTGTGACCTGTATGTGCAGAACTCTTTGTCTTAGAAAAAAAAAATCACATTACACATTTATCTTGTTTCTGATGAGTCAGTTTTTATTTGGTGCCTCAATGATAATAGGTTGCAACTCTACTTGTAAAGTAGTGGAATTAAGAGTAACTTCAGGGTCAGGTGTGGTGGTTGTAGTGGTGCCTGCCTGTAATCCCAGTGGCTTGGGAGGCTGAGGTAGGAGGATCCTGAGTTCAAAGTTAGCCTCAGCAATGGCTAGGCGCTAAGCAACTCAGGGAGACCCTGTCTCTAAATAAAATACAAAATAGGGCTGGGGAGGTGATTCAGTGGTCAAGTGCCCCTGAGTTCAATCCCCAGTACCTGCCCCCCCAAAAAAGAGTAACTTCAGGTTAAACTCCATGTATATATGATATGTCAAAATGCATTCTACTGTCATGTAAAACTAATTAGAATAAATTTTAAAATATTAAAAAAGAAGAACTTCAGGATCACTTCTTACACATGCTTCATATTGCACATGAATAAACTTAGAAGGCAAGAAATTTATTCATGACCACAAAGGTAAGGAATGACAGTCAGGTGTAGAACCCTGGTCCCAGTTTCTCTTACTCTTTCCACTGCATCACATCACTGCTGAACCCTAGATATCTGCACAACACTGATGCATCTGTGTAACCAAAACTTCTTTGTCATTGCATGATTTTCTCTCTGATGGTAAACCTAAAGAAACACATCTTTATAGAGAACACCTCTACATTTAAAACAAGAACAAAATCCTTCCAGCAGCAAACTGAATGTGCTTTCACTATATTGCCATCCTTGAATCATTCAAGATGCATTTGTGCCCTTGTGCATCTAATATTTCAGATAAATATCACCCACCACCTTGAAGCAGATCATTTTCTGCTGATAAATAGCCCTTGAAAAGGCTATAAGCAGTTTTTATCACCTGTTCATTAATCCCTAGAAATGCCCCATACCCAAATTCTTAATTGCTTAAACAAATGGTTTCCATGGATGATTGAGCATCAAAGTGAATCTTTAGCACCTGCTGACAGTAAAAGTGGTTCCTTGTGACATTGCTCCTAAATACTCCTCCCCTCCATCCCAGGGAACATTGAGAGAAGTTGAGAGAATGGTGACAGGTAGAAGAGAAGGGCTGTAGGTGAGGAACCAAGCTCCTGCTCCCTTCTGGATGTCACTGGGAGAGCAGGTAAAATAGCAAAGTGGCATGTGTGAGAGACAGGTCTGGTGGCAACACACTTCAGGGTTAGTGAGAATTTAGGTTTAGTCTCAGTTATGATAAAACAAATGTTTTTGCTGAGAAGCTTTAAATAGAGGGACACTTAAACATGATATGGGGAGCACTCAGTTCTTGAAGAAATGGTTGCATTGTGGTCATATGATGCCCACCTCACCATTTTGGTCTGCCTTTCTACTTGTCTCCATTGTTGGCCTGCCTGACTCTGACTTTTCTGGAAAGAGTAACCCCTTTCCCTCCCCTACCCCCCCCCCCCCACTGCCACCATTCACACGATTACATCAGTTCAGCTGTTCCACACCATGTGGATCTTCCCCAGGTTGCAGTTGATCCCTGATCTGGGTAAGCCCACAGAGCTCTTCCTACGATTTTTATACTTCAGTCCAGTTCCCTTCAGCATCTTTCTGTTGCACATTCTGTGAAGCTCAGAACCCTCCACGATTGTTTCCTACCCTATCCTCAGGACACAGAGAAGGCCAATCCAAAGAAAGAAAAATGAGAGAGAAACTGATTGTAGCAAAGTAAAAATGGAGACAGAGGTCATTGTGATAAGCTTTGTTCCTTGTTCCTACTGTCCCTGGAGAACATCTGCCATCCTGATCTAAGATTTCGTGAGACTTCTAGTATTTGAACAATAAGATTCCTTTTTTACTTTAAGCTAAATAGGAGTCTGTCACAGAAAAAAAAAATCCTAAAAAATGTTTCCTTATTTCCTTCCTTCCTTTGATACCGTCTTTATGGTAGATCATTTAAATCCAAGGACGTCTTCTGTTTTTCCTTGAAAGTAATGTGTATGTTTTCCTCAGGCTTGTGTTATAATTAGATAAAGATGGAGTGCTGGGTTTCTGCAATCTTAGCATTTTCCAATATTGTCTAGTTGTAGGGAAGTAGATTATCATTGCTGCCAAATGTCAAGCACACCTGTACCTGCCTGGAAGCACAGCCAGGGCTCATGGGAAAGTGGCATTAGGAGGGCAGGCTTGTTCATCCTGTATCTCCTGTCCATTATTTATTACAGGACTTGGATCACTGTGGAGATAAGAGAAGTATGAGTGGGCATCCCATTGAGGAGCCTTTAAAACTGCCTTCCTGCTCTTATGGTGCTGGTGAGACTCATGACATCAAGACAGTGTCCTAAGATTCCCCATGCAGACCAGTTTCCATCTTGTGTACCAACCTGGGCAAGCACAGAGAGACATGGCTACTAGGAGATAACACCTCCTCTTTGAGGTCCTAACTATGGTCAATGCATGAAAAAAAAAAATTAGAAAGGCCCTCCCTTTTATACTTTAAGTTAAATCGGAACCTGTCACAGGAAAAAAAAGAGAAAAAAAGTCCTAACAAATCATGAAAACTGTTCTAAAAGGCAAAATATAGGCATGCTTGTGAATGTGTTAAAAAGGGACACAAAGTGGAACCTGTCTTCTCCCCATATTTCTCACCACTTCCTTCCCATGGTCCTATGCCCCTATCTTGAGGGCTTCATTAAAACTATTCTGAAGGCAACTCTTGAGTAGGGCCTCCACGTCCTGTCTGCTCCCCTCAGCACATGGAGTTCCAGACTTGGGTTCTTCTCCAATCTTCATTTCTCCAACAGAGACCCAAGTATTTCCAGCCTCACTTCTCCTTCTCCATTCCTGATCCTCACCTCAAATTGGTCCCCTGTACTCATATCTTCTTCTGTATTGATTCCTCAGTGGTTTATTAATCCTTTGTGTAATATATTTGTAAACTAACATCTCAGGAATAATATGCCAATTCCAAAGAAATTCCCTTAATTGTGGAATTGCAAAGTGTTACATAAGTTGGGGAGTTGGACATTGAGATATTCTAGGCATAAATAACCTATTATCTAGGTTTGGACCAACCTCTCTGTCTCTGTATGCATAAGAATTCCATTCAATGAAGTGCTTAGGCTTATATTATTTCATACTCTTTTGTATTTATTGAGAGCCTTTCCCGCTGATGTTTAAACTGTTCCTCAGTGTGCTGTTTTTCTCAACCTTTTAAAAAGGAAGGATTGAGTAATTCAGAATCTTAGACATCCTTAAGAGCTCAAGCTTGGAACAGACATTTATGTAAACTCTACAATTTCTCACACATTCCCTTGCACAAAAAAAGAAGATGGGTGAGAGGAAGACAAGATTTTATGCAAATATGTATACAGATATATATACATACATATATGAAACACTATTAGTTCTGACTTCCTCAACCCTGACACTGACTAAAGAGCTTTCATATTTGCAGAGCAGCTCCTGAGGCATATATAATCAAGATCTGAAGAAAGTACAGTTGCACCTGAACTTAACCACCACTTGACATTGAGTCCGCCCCATGATTCAGACAATAGAAAATGACCATGAATCTACCATGTGCCAGTCATTATAACAGATCTTACCTCCTCCTGCTCAGAACTTTGTGTTTTCCCAATCATAGGCTAGAATGACTGTACTGGGGAACACTTAAGGTACCTAAGAATAAAGACTATTCCAAGTATATGAGATCACTAAATTTTAATTTGTTGGTGGATTGACTAACGTTTGATTGCTAACAAATACAGAATAGAGATACCTGATAAACATTTTATTTCCATTTTTTACTTCTCAAAATGAATTAGGGAAGAACACAATCAAATGTTGAAGTAGAACAAAATTAAATTATGATCAATGATAGTGAGATAATTTGCAAATTATCTACAACCACCTTAAGAATTCATTTTCCTTTCAGCACCTAGAATGCTACAATTTAATTTTTCAAAACTTTTTTGGATGACCTTGTCTAAGTTTTTCTAGCACAGTTGGTCATATGATGATTTCTTCCAAATTAAATACTTGTTGCAGTTTATCTCTTAGCTATTTATTGCTGCACAATAAATCAAGAATTATTACCTTTCATAGTTCTCAGGTAATTGAGCTGAGGTAGATGGTTCTCTCCTGGGATCTCACATATCAGATGGAACCATAGCTATTCAAAGCTTGACAGGGCTGAACAATCAAGATGGCTCATCCATGACTGAGAGTTGATGCTGACTAAAGGCTAGAAATCAAGTAGAGATTAAAACAAAAATACCTACACATGGTTTCTATGAGGTCTGGGTTCCCTGTGGCTGGACTTCATGGCAGCTCACTTTTAAGAGGTAAAATCAGAAAAGTAAGCATTACGAGAGAGTCAGGCAAAAGGTAGTAGGCAAAAGTGTATCGTTTCTGATATATCTTGTTAGCCAAGAGTAAGTCGCAGGGGTTCAAGATTTATCCAAATTCGAAAGGAAAGGGTTACATAAAGCACAAATATAGGAATGCTTTGTTCTTTGGAAATTCATCTTTAGAGAGTTGCTACCATAGTCTACCTTCTAGTCACTACAGTTTACCTTCTAGCCACTAGTGATTTATATGCTTCCAACATACAAAATACATTCACCTCTCCTAATAGCTCCAAATCTCATCCCATTATGGTGTTAGGCTTGGGTTTGTGAAAATCCAGGACCTCATCATCTCAAGCAGGTTTAGGTAGTGAGGAGACTCATCAGGTATAGTTCCTCAGGTGCACTTTCTCAAATGGTACCATTCTCTTCTATGTAGTATGTTATTACTACATAGCACATCACTTAGAGTTGAGTGGCTCATAACAGACATTTTATTTTGGAGTCAGGAGTTCAGAGAAGATACAGCTCATTGCAGGGCATCAGCCAGAGCAGCTGTGGCTGGTAAGATGTCTCCCTCACTTTCACATCGGATACCTTACTCACTCTCTCTTGCTCGCTCTCTCCTTGCTCCCCTTTTCCTTCCTTCCATGGCATCAGTTTCTTATAGCAGGGTGGCCTTGGAATACCTGAATTTCTTATTTGGTCACTGACTTTGTCCAAAAATGAACTTGAAAGTCCCAGAATATCACTTCTGTCCTATTATTAAGCCAGGTCACCAAGACCAGCAGAGATGAAAAAGGAAGGAAATAGAGTCCACTTCTTGGGGCAAAGGTATGATGAGGAAAGAAATTGATGTTAGCCACCTTGGAGACAAATTACTAAGTTTTTCTTGTCACCTACCATGAACATGGGCTCTCCTAGGAAAAGAGTTCTCCTCTGCCAAATCGCAGCCTAAATGTCACTTCCCTCTAGGCAGTTTTCCTTGATCCCCCTAGATGCTCAGGTGTCCCTTCTAAGTGTTCATATAATAAGTACTTATGTCATAGTAATTGCTACTCCCATTACTAAGATTACTTGTTTAACTTTGTCTCCTTGACTAGATGCTGCAAGCATCTGTCTTGCTCACTGCTGCAACTCCAACACCCAGCATGGTATGCTGCACATGATAGACCCTCAATTAATATTTAATGAAATAAAACTGGAAGCTG
This sequence comes from Glaucomys volans, assembly GCA_020662805.1. NCBI lineage: Eukaryota > Metazoa > Chordata > Mammalia > Rodentia > Sciuridae > Glaucomys > Glaucomys volans. The sequence continues at coordinate 17,162 of JAJEJO010004736.1, forward strand.
ATTATATCAACTGCCAACCTTCCTGGAGCTATCCATTGGCTTCAAAGCTGGACTGAATCCTTGGCCTTTGTATCCCTCTTTTATTTTTCCCAAACATAAAACAGCAATACATTTCTTGTTAATAACATCATCAAGTCTTGCCTGGACTGATTTTTTTCTGCATGAGCTCTTGTGGGCTAAAGGAATGATTATCATGCGCAGACAGAAAAGGGGAGGGGACCTAAGCTGCTCCTGAAAACGAATCTACCATGATGCACCAGCCAGGAGCTTAATAGGGAGCATGATCTTCAATTTGCTGAGTGTAGCTCTACAAGGAGCCCTGAGCTGTTTGTGACATGCCATTTCTCAGAAGATTTCAGCTATGGCTGCTGCTATAGGGAAGGATTGATGACTCTGATAAGAGATTTGAACACAGTCCTCATAAAACAGAAGGACTAGGATTGATGGGCTAATTGGCATTGCAGGCATGTGTGTGTGCGTGCCACACATAATAATGCATGTAAATTATATACATGGTGTAAAAGGATAGACTATTTGAGGATAAAGCAAGAGCCAGAAGGACAAAGGCAACCAGCAATCTAATCCACTTAATGGGTCAAGGAGCTCCAAGCTGAGTCACAAATGCATCATGTGATAATGGTAATGAAAAAGACAGCAATCTATATCTACAAATAACATTAAGGTAGATTTGGTTTAGAGGCCAAACTGAGTTGATGTGAGATTTATGAGACTGGCTGTCTCAGATATGCTGGGTGAGGGGGAGCTCTGGGTGAGATCTTGCAAACAAAACATGTAGGACTTTTTTTAAGAGACAACTATTTGCCACCTAAGTTTATCTTAGTGCTCAGAATAACAATTTTACAAATGGGTGAGGTCACCTTGATGACATTTTGGGGCATTTCATTTCCCTGTCCAGTCTCTCTGGCTGTCCTGCTTGCAGGAGAGCACACATACATGTGTATGCATGCGCACGCACACACACACACACACACACACACGTTAAACTTGGCAGGTGGCTTGAACTGAATTTGCATTAGGGCATGTGTCTGAATCATAACTTAGCAACTGATCCTAGAAAATATCTGAAATGTGTCTTGATGATTTGGACAGTGTGCTTCGTGTCTGCAAATCCCTTTACAATATTCCTGTGCAGAATGCTATTGGAAAAGCGCTCCATTTTCAACAAAAGTTCCCATACATCCTCCATAGTAATGACAGTACATTGCATTGCAAATATGCAGGGCATATTAAGCTTTTTTTTTCTATGATGCCTCAGTCAATATCAGGTAGCACTCATAAAGGGTAATGAAGTCTGATTTCCACACATCAGTGTTCCTACAATTGTGTGCTGGTTGACCTTCACTTGATTCTACACCTGCAGAGAAAGGGGACCCTGATACGTTGTACAGTGTAAAGCACATGCAAGTCAGGTGCTGTGGAGTGAGCAATGAGCTTATCCCTGCTGCATGTGGTGGGAGGTTTCACTCCAGACTCACTCCCAATGAAAGACTCTATTACTGCATGCTGGAGTTGGGGCTGGGTTTATAATACCAGATACTGGATGGGGCTGAGACAGAAGGATCCCAAGTTCAAGGCTAGTCTGGACAACTGAGTGAGACCCTATCTCAAACTAAAATTTTAAAAAGGGTTGGGGTAGCCAGGTGTGGTGCACATACTTGTAATCTCAGTGGCTCTGGAGAATTACAAATTCTAAGCAACTTAGCAAAACCCTGTCTCTAAATAAAAAATAAAAAGAGCTGGGGATGCGGCTCAGTGGTTAAGCACCCATGGGTTTATTCTCTGGTACAAAAAAAAAAAGTTTCTTAGCTCACTGAGGCATAAATATGTAACTCTTATTTTTACCCAGTAACTACCTTCAACTGGGCTATGTTAATTCCCTCCTTCCCACTGAGCAGTAATTCTCTTAACAATATCATAGCAGATTTAACAAATTTATGGTACCTATTAAATACCAAAAAGTCTCATGATCTAAGTATCAGACACCTCCTTCTTCCTTTTCTAACCTTGCTTTCCTCAAATGTCAAGAGAAAGGAAAGGGATAATGAAGGCAGAATTTCTTTGCGTGGTTTTCCTTTGCTAAAACGAAACACATGAGACTGGGTAATTTAAAAAGAAAAGAGGTCTATTTAGTTGTGAATGCTGAAAGTCCAAGATCAAATGACTTCATCAATTTGACCTCTAGTCAGGGCCCATGCTGGCTGCATCACAATTATGGCAGATGGCATCAAGGAAGGAGCTATGTGAGAAAAAGAGCAAATGGTGAGAGAAAGCCAGAGAACAGGGAAAAGCCAGTGTTGCTCTTTTTGTAACCACCTACTTTCACAGGAACTAACCAAGATTCCACATGAACTACATTAATCCATTCCAAGGGCAGCCCTCTACCAAATTACCTAATCACCTCTCACTAGGCCCCACCTCTTAAGGACCTAGCTTCAGTACCACCACACTAAGGACCAAACTTCCAGCGCAAGAAACTGTGGGGGACAAACCACATCCAAACTATAGCAGGCTCTCTTGAACTCAAATGCCGATTGCTTCCAATGAACAGCGTGGTGTTCAGGGGAAGATGGACTTTAACTCAGCACCCTCCATAACTGAGGCACTCTCCGAGAAGGCACTGCCATGTGTCCACACCACATCTGTACCTTTGGATCACGCAGTGTGTTGTTTGGTGCAGTGCATTGGGCAGGCCCACAGCTGCTGCTCTCTGGCAAACCTGGTGTTTTCCATGGGGAACTGCATGTATTGCTGGAGCTCTCATGCCTTCTGCATATGGCCTCTGGAGAACTGGGATGAGATACCTCTTTTCCCAGCACTTTGTACTACAAGCTGTTTCAGGCCTCCTAGCATGGCCCATAAGCTTTATCCTCATAAGTGCCTAGATCTTAACTCTTTGGATTTAAGTGTATCTCCAAACCTCAGAGAACCTTGAGCGTGTGGGACTGAAGAGAACAATGTAGGCACTGGCCTAGCATTCCAAGCATGTTCCTCCAATGGCTTTAAAACACTCACTACTCAACACATCAGTACAACCCTGTGAAGTTGACGGCTCACCCAGAAGTCAAGGAACAAGATGCCACTCTCCCCACCCTGAAGTAGCCTGCAGTCTTAATAAGAAAGTCTCTTAACACTCTCTTGCCTGTCTTTGGGTATCATTGCACTGCTTACTCAGACAAGACTCCCCTCGTTTCCTATTCCCCTGTCCTGAAAGGTAGGGGGGTGGCAGGGTAGTAGTGGAGGTAGGGCTAGCAAGGAACCAGATTATACCAGCAAATCTGTCATGCTCTGGATCCCCAATAAACCCCAGGCAGCAGTACTGCATAATTTGCTGAAGAGCTACCATGGAATATGGGTATGTAGGACCTTTTTTCTTCAGTTTTAGATCTTGGCTACAATTATAGATCAGGGGAAAACACACTGTTAAGTGCTTTATATTATAGACATATAGAATCCTGTTGGCTTTATCATTGTTTTTATAATATATTTTTCTAAGTATGTGTCTCCCTGCAGATGCTGGAAACTCTTTAAAGGAGTATATCTTCTTCATTTTCTATGTGCATTTCTTAGCACAGTACTGAGCATCTTGTGGGCATGCAATCAAGATGTCTGATATACTATTTCCTAATTCCCAAGAAAGCCAAAGTTCCCGGATCATAAGATGCCAAGCTCCTCACTTTTCAGAAGAAACTCAGGCCCAGAAAGATGAGGTCATTTATCCAAGGGCACACAGCTAGTTGTGATTCCATTTCTCATACAAATTCATACACTTAATGGTGCAGCAGAAGCAAAAGTGAGCCAAGCATATTTGATGACTGGCCTTTGGAGAGAAGAAAATGGGTAATGGAAAACACTGTGCAAATTCCAAAAGTTAATTTTTGCAGATGAAGCACATTTTTCATTCCCTGATCTGGTAGGGTTTGCCAGTGTGTGCCGTGACTAATGTTGGCCCAGCCTAGACTTCCTGTTTTCAGGGCAGCATGACAGATTTGTTGGTATAACTTGGCTTTAATTCATTTCAGGCCAATCCTGGAAACCAGAGGCTCTGTCATGTCTCATTGCAACATTAACTCCATTTTTCTGCCTTCACTCCTTCTATTAATAAGCAGAGGCCACTCAATAGGGCGATCTTTACTGCCTGCTGAAGGTGACGGCCAGAAGGATAAATAACTCTTCTCATTTAGTCTTTTTTTTTTTTTTCTTTTCTGGGAAAAGTAGTGGTTTTGTTCTTTTATCTCTCAAGTGAATCCAAGGCTGATAAACTCTTTCAAGACAGATCACATGTTTCTGAGTGAAGCAGAATTTCCAGAGGAGACAATACCTGTGGTGCCATCTGATACACTCACAGTGACTTAGGGTTAATAAAATATTTCCTCTGGGCCCCAGTTGTGTCCACATTTAACTCCTTCAATTAGAGTATAGAATGATTGGAATGTGAATATTGCCCAAAAAGATTTTTTTTTTCTTCTGCTTTTCTGTAGCTCTCTTATTCAGAATTCCCAGAATTAGGGTGGAAAGGAAGAAAGACAGGAAGCAGAAGCCTGCAGATATGCTCAGAACCTCCCACATATGGGAGGATCCAGAGGGGCACTCTGGGCACTTTGTAATGGGAAGTGGTTTCTAGAAACAGATCTTTAGGAGGAAAGAGGTCATAAGCCAGTAGCTCTTGGCCTGGATACCTTCTTGTGATGCTTAACTTCACTCATTGAGTAAGGCTTGATCTCAAAATCGACTGGTAGTCCAAAGTCATTCTTGGTAGAGACATAAAAGCCACAAACCTTTATTTCCTGGTGAATCCTGTGTCCAACCATGAACCAATTATCATGGCCAGAGATAGCAAGAATGCTGATTGGCCAGTCAGTACTGTGTACCCACATCCAAATTTATGGAGGGGAAAGGAGAACCTAGTGAATGGCTTAGGCATCAAAAGAGACACAGGAAATAAGGGAGAGTGTTATGGTTTAGATTAGCTGTCCCCCAAAAGCTCATGTGTAAGACAATGTAAGAAAGTTTAGAGGTAAAATGATTGGGTTATGAGAGCTTTAACCTAATCAGTGTATTAATCCACTTGAATGGATTAATTGGGTGATAACTGTAGGCAGGTAAGGTGTGGCTGGAGGAGGTGGGTTGCTGGTAGTGTGCCTTCACATATGTATATATTTTGTCCCTGGTGAGCCAAACTTAGTCCTGACTGTTATGTCCTCAACTGCTTTCCTCCTCCTCCTTCTGCCATGATGTTCTTCTGCCTCATCTGGGACACAGAACAACAGAGTGGGCCATCTACAGACTGAGACCTCTGAAACATGGGAGCCCCAAATAAACTTTTCCTCCTCTGATATTGTTATTGTCAGGAATTCGGGTCATATCAGTGAAAAACCTGACTAAAACAGCATATTCCCCTGAGGAATGGACACTGAACTGACATCTATCCATTAATCAAGACCCTTATACATTTTCTATTTATATCTTAAAATTCATTCATTCATATATTACCTAAGATAATTTTGGTATTTCATGTGACATTTAAGCATTTTAGGTAATGCCTAGTAAATTTATTGGACATAATATTAAAAATACTCTTCCAAAGACTGTTAGGCTATATACCTAATACCTAGGACCTGCAGAGTAACTGTATGCTGTGCTTCCCCAGCAATATTTCTCATGTCAAATTTATACACCAAGTTCCCTGTCTTTCCCAATCAATACCTTTCTTTTCTCATATGGAGAAATCACATGGGAAAAATTTTAGAAATAACCAAGTATTTCAGATGGAAAAGATGGGTAAGACATATTGCTATTGATCAACCATGCTTTTCTATAGGGATATATGAAATATCCCAGGATGTTTAGAGAGTCTAAAAGTGACTGTTTTCATGCACATTTTCAGAAAGAAAACCCACAGCAGAATTTTCTGAGATAAAATCTAATTCTCACAAGTTCTATTTAAAAAGAGACTGCTATCTTTATGTAAGAGCTGGAAAGCTAGAAATTTTCTTTTCCTTCATATTTTTCTTTTTTTCTTATTATAATATTAGACCCATAATCATTGCTTCTGTAACACAATTACTCATTACTGCAAAGGGGAAATGAGGCTGATTTTCCCATTCATTACATGATGTGACTTGGAGTCCCCAAGGCTACAAACAATGCCACAGAGAAGGAAGAGACAGCTCCCCTTATTTCCATTTCACTCTTAAGTAAATGTGGGCAGCCAAGAATTATGAGTGCTCATAATGAGGTGTTCTTACAAGATTTAGTATGTTTCTAGGCTGCCATCAATAGAACACTAGGCCTTTCAAATTCTTGTAAATGGGTCTTTCCTCTTCAAAGATCATTTTAGTTGCTTTCCGTCCAAAGATTCACTTAAGCAAGTGCATAACCTAGGGGAGAATAAAAGAATAATAATCCATTTTACCTTCTAATTCAACTCAGCCCAAAAAAATACTTTTCACTAAAAGAAAGAGATGGAAAGATGTCGTTGTTTAGGGAAGACAACAGTGCTTTAAGGCAAGATGGGAAAAGAACAAAGGACCTAATTCTTTAAATGTCTGCTTCATTCCCAACACTCTTCTGAATACGGAGATGACAAAGATGAAGAGCTTTCCATTCCTTGAAGAATCACAAACCAGTAGGGAAGACAAACAAGCACATTAACTAGAAAAGGGTATCACACATAGAAGATGTTATTAAATGTTTGTTGGCCTAATGATTTGCCTAAAATAAAATTCATATTATTGAAGCCAGAATTGGGGACAGGTAGTTAGTTGTACAAAAAAGAAATCAGGTCAAATCGAGAAAATGGAGGACATGAAAGCCATCTGCACCTGGAAGTTGGAAACTGCCCTTGGGAGAATGGAATGTCAGAGATCTCCGGAGCCCATTGATTACTTAATTTACCAGCCCTTATTGAGGACTATAGGCAACGAGTTGCTAATTAGTGCCTCCTGGGACATTACCTGCCCTCCCCCTGCCCATCTGCTTCTCAGCTTATGCATCTCACCTGCAAAACTGGGCCTAGTCACTGGGCAGGAAGGGAGGAAATGACGGGGAGGGAACAGGAGAATAAAGCTGAAGAAGAACAGGATTTACTCATGGCACAGATTCTGCCTTTGGGTCCCCTCCTTCCACCCAGAAGTCTGCTTTTACTTTTCTTCAATAAAGCTTCTTACTTTTTACTCTACTCTTGCTTTGGCGTGCTTCTCTGGCGTTATACTTCAACACCTGAGGAAGCAGGACTCAGCACCGGTAAATAGCGGTATCATCACACTGCATCATACTTGGGCCAAACTCTGGCTCTACCACTAACAAGCTGTGTAGTGTTGCACAGGTTACTGAACGTCTCTGTGTTATTATAAAATACTTTGCACACTGCCTGGTACATAAATGTAATAACAGTCAATATCGTTGTTGCCTGCCTCTCCCCTCATCTACTGTTACATGTCTTTCCCTTCTTTCCTTAAAAACCTATGATTCTGTCGCAGCAGAGTCAGTTCCAGACACGCTGTGATATTTCACCTCTCTGAGTTTGAGATCTTCATTCTGTCTTGCAGTCTCGAGTGACCTCCCACACTGGCTGTGAACCCTTTATGGGGAGGTACTGTGGTTTTTTAACCTTTATAATTCCAACATATAAACATAGCATATTTCCTGGAACAATGTAGACTCCACAAATATTTATGTCCTTGAATTAACCATGAATAATACTGAATAGTGTGGGATAAACTATACACCACCCAAGTGAGAAAAAAGTGAGGCATCCTTCACAAGGAATGAATCACAGAGCAGATGGCCTAAGATATGAGCTCTGAAGTCTAAACTCATCAGAGATAGAGGTTTGGTATGTACAAGCCCTACAGTTGACCTACCAGAAGTAGGGGCATGGTCCCCAATGCAAGATTGTGAATAGAAGGGACACTTTCCAAGTAGTGAGCTAAACGAGGAAAAGAATGGAGGCACACATTTATTCTGTAAGCAAAAATATTTTTTCACACAAAGAAAAAGCACAATTTGGATTGTTTGGCTTCATTTTAGCTTCTCTCCTACATCAATAATATTTTTGTAAACTCATGAACAATGAGGAAGGAAAGGATCTTAGCTATTTCTCAGACTTTTATAGATAATGCAAAAAATAACAAACAACTCTCACTGCCATTAAATCCCCTCTTCTATTTTCCAACCCTCCTTTACTCCAGCCCATTATTTCCCATAGCCAGTGGGGAATCTTTTCCCCATTCCATCCACAACCTGCACATACCTTTCCTACTTCATCTTCAGGTGTGAACCTATATAGAAGCTAACCTCAGGAAACTGCTATTTAGGGAGGAAAAGAGAATTTTTGCAGGAATTACAGCTGTGTAAAAGGTCTATGAAAAGATTCAGTTATTTTCTATTAAAGTGGACAACAAAATGCTCCACTGAGAGGCAGATGCAGTACAAAACTTAAGCCACATCACACTTTGCATTCAGTCTGCTGGAGTAGAAGAATCAGTCCTTCTGCAAGACCCATGCACAAGGTACTTGGTTTGAGAAGCAGCAAGGACAGGGGGAGAGTGAAACGAGTAAGGGAGCAGTAAGAGAAGATGAAAGCTGAAAGATCAAGGGTCAAGGAGGAGGGCACCACGTAGGGAGTTGCGGCTGTGGCAGAATCTTTGCATGAACAAGGTAGACACACACCCTTTCTCTATGGAGCGATATTCTACTAGAGAAAGGAGAAATCAAAGAAGAGTAATCATCAACATTATAAGCTTTATGAAACAAAAGTGCAAGGAGTGGAAAGTACGTAGAATAAATAATATTAATGTATCTAAGAGGGTTATAAAAGTTTCCAAGTTCTTTTAAAAAGTGTCAATCTGTCAATAGAAGAACTGGGAATCTGACTGTCCAGAGAGAGGAATCGGAATAAGGAAAGGTCTAGCATCAAGAGGGTAGAGTGCATTTGAGAATGAAATTCCAGTGACACTAAGCATTGGGTACAAGAGGAGAGATGTGCTAAGAAGTGAGACTGGAAGCCAGAGAGGCTGGTTCTGAGAAGTCCCTGTATATCATGACATAGATATGGATCCATGTCCAAAAAGCAAGAGGAAGTCACTTAAAGCAGTGGCATGGTGTAATTAGACTGGAATTTTAAGAAGGTTGTGTTCAAAGTGGCTGAAATACAGAGTATAGAAGGGAAGTGACAAGAGGTAACACTAAAAAATTACCAGAGGCCAGGGCATATGATAAAAGGTTGAGAAAGGTTTTTCTCTCCAAGAAAAAGAAAGGAAGAAAGGGAGTGAAGGAAGGAAAGATGGATATTAAGACAGACTCACCAAACATCTCTGAGGAGTGTCCCTCTCTCTCCCACTAATTTTACTCTACTGACAATAAAGACTGAGAGTTGATTTTTAATCTCATTCTTAGCTTCACAGTAACTGCCAACACATGGGTCATTCATACTAGTTCTTCTCACACTCACCTAAGTGTGCATAAGAATCTGCTGGTGACCTTATTAAAGGCAGATGCTTAATCAGTAAGGATAGGGCCTCACATACTCCCCAGGGATGCCTTTGATGCTGGTTCAGGAGTCATACTTTGAATAGCAAGTCCATGTACTGTTCTAGAGCTAAATAGTTAAATAGTTAATTTTGGATTTTCTGAACATAATAGAACTTAAAATACAAAACAAGCAAAGAGTCAGAAGAACCTTTTTCACTTTACTGCCTGTTTTAAGAAAACCTGGTTATGACACACTTTCCAAGAAGAGACTTTAGAAGATGTTCAGTGTGTGACTTAATTGGAAGCAATTCAGTTCCAATGTATTACTCCTGGAAGCACCAGTCGCGCCCCTTTCTGACTGTGACCCTACACCACAGTGACACCTGCTGGTGAATTGGTGGATTACATTTTAAACTGTTCTCTAAGAAGGCTTTGAGAAAAATTGAATTAAGTGAGGAAAGATTTTAACACTTACAATTTTACCTGAAGTGTATCTTCTGGATGTGAAAGGGGGTCTTAAAAATGAGGTGTATGAAATTGCTTATAAATATTAGAGCCTAGGTAATGGTATGCTAATAAGTGCTTAATAACCAGTTCTTCATGAATATGTGTATGTGTATCTTATAAACTTTACTGACATAGAAGATTGCAGCATATGATTCACAAAGAATAATAAAATGTAAGACACATTGTATCACATACTATCTATAGAAATTAATCTTCACAGAATGCCTTAACTTTTTTACCACACTTTTATATTCATTTTTTATCTATAATTCCTCTTCAACCAAATTTTGACAGAAAGATACCAGAAATAAGTGCTGAATAGTATTCAGTTTAGAAAAGATACCACTCAAGTCATTGATGTATAAATGTAATTCTTATGTGAATGCTGATTAATATTTTTGTTTGCATTAGAGGATAATAGTGAAACAATACAGATGTATGACAACACTCACATGTCAACATAGAAGCCTGGCTTCTTTGAGAAATGGATAAGTTTTGAATATCAGAAGACTTTACCTTCAATTTGAGGACTATTCATAATGTAACAGGTATAGATAGGACTCAGTTTTAAGTTTAATTTGCAATTACATTTCTCCATAATTTTCTTAAATCTAAGGCAATCAACAAAATTGCAAGTCCAACATGAATTTGTGGTATTCCCAACTTTCTTGTTATAAATACTCTCATCAAGACCACTTTCAACCTACAAATCACAAAATGTGGACTTCGTAAGATATTCAGCACACCATCCCATAGTATTTTCACCATAAGTATACAGCAGATAGAAAGAACCTCAACAGCATAGAAAACTATAGTAAAAGTAATTGGGAAGTAAAGAATTCTGAGCATTTTTTAACTTTTGTTCTTATTAAAACAGTTATAGGGGGATTTCATGTGTTTAAATCATGGTCCCCAAGGCAGCAAGGTTCAGAGGTGGGATTTTAGACAATGATTGGATTACTAGGGATTTGGTGGATTAATCTAATGATAGCTGAATGGAGAACTGGAAGGTAGGATCTAGTTGGATGAAGCAGGTCTCCTGGGACATGCCATGAAAGGGATTATCTTCTTCCTGACCCCTCCTTTGCCCCTCTGTTTCCTGGTTTCCCTGAGCTGAGCAGCTTTCCTCTACCATGTCTTTTGTCCATGATATTCTGATTCACCTCAGGCCCAGAGCAATGGAGTCACCTGACTATGAACTGAATCTCTGAAAACATGAGTCAAAGTAAATCTCTCTTCCTCCAAGTTGCTTTGTCAGGTATTTTGGTCACAGCAACAAAAAACTAACACAATGATTTGATTTTGTTTTTTATTTCATTATAAGTCTATATTGTTTCATTTTTCAACAGTGGTCTTTTAATAACCAACTCACAAAATTACTAAAAATTTAACAATTGAGTTTTATGAGTCAGTAAAAGCCAGCTCCTGCATACCACGTGGTCTGTGGGATAGGAAGATATGAGAATATCATAGAAAGGAGTTCAGGGAACCTGAAGGGATACTCTATGTACTCATTCCTAAGAAAGGTCTATGCCAGCTTTGATCAGGTCAGGAAAAAAAAGTCAAAGTCTTGGAATCACAGTAGAATATAAACATTCTTCATATGTTCCTAATATGGAGAAAAATATGGCTACAATCTATTCAAAACTGAACCATAACAGGAATACTGAAGGGACAAGGCAAGTGCACTCAGGCAATGGTGTTGTACACACAGGAAGGTGGTGAGGATAGACTTCCTAGCTCCCGGGAAGCATTCTCTTCAGCACCTCCCATGCCACTTATCAGGCTTCTGGTTAACAACTATGTAACCAGAAAGTCAGAAAAGGACAACAAAGATACTCAACCCCAAGTGCATGCTCACCAGCAATGGGGAAAATGGGAGACATTAAACCCTGCCTCCACCACCCTAGAATCCATCTAAAGAAAGAGGAGGAGGATGAAGACCCATGCCATTGGTTTTATAGGAGTGGTAGGTCTTAATCTATTCCGCCTACTAGAAAGAGTGTCTATGTTTATTTAATTATGGTTTGGGTTTTTTAAACTAGAAAATTGGGTCTGGTGGCCTGGCTCACTGAGAGAGTGAGTGCTTAGCATGCACAAGTCCTGGGTTCAATTCCCAACATTGAAAAAAGAAAAGAAAAATGGAAAATCTATAGATCAATGGACCAGAAAGAGGTCTTAGAAGTCACTGATTCAGTACTCACATTTTGCAGATATTCATAAATTTATTTGAGATCTCTGCACCCAAGGAGATGAAAAATTATTTTTCCATATTCCTTCTAAAAAGTATGACTTTTTACCCTTGATATTGTAAATAAGACAAATATGAGAATACGCTGAAGGATGTAGAGAGGCTAAACTGGCTCGGGGACCAAGTTTGCTAGGATTGGCATGGAAGAGAGTTCCTGGGTTTTCTGTTTGCCTAAAACATTCCACACTTGGAGTTAAAGATACAAAAAACTGGAAAAGGCAAAGGATCAGGAAAGGGATTGCCAAGCAATACAGAAAACAGTTAGACGATAACTTCTCTACTCTTTCAACAAACCCCAGAAACTAAAATCAGCAATGAGAGAGGAGACATTATCACAGAAATATAAAGGAGTGTAAGACATGCTATGAACCACTGCATGCCAACAAATTAGATCATCTAGATGAGATGGATAGATTCCTATAAATACACAACTTATTAGTATTGAATCACAAAGAAATAAAAAATCTAAATAGACCTATTTAGTTTGCTAAATCTGGCATAACTAAATATCATAGGTTGGAGACTAAAAGTCAAAGATCGAAGTGTCGGTAGTTTGGTTTCTTCTGAGGCCTCTCTCCTTTGTTTGAAGATGACCAGCTTCTCTCTGTCTTCACATGTCTGTCCTTTGTATGTACACATATCTGGAATCTCTTTATGTGTCCTAGTCTACTCTTATAAAGACACCAGTCATATTAAATTAGGACAACCTGTAACAATTCCATGTTAATTACTGCTTTTTAAAAAGCTTTATCTTTTTTTCTCCATTTCTCCTTCCCTTCCTCCATCTCTTCATTTGTTTTAACAAATATTTACAAAGCCTCTATCCGCATGTGCAAGTGCTAGAGTACAGAGGTGAAAAAGACAGACCTGGGCCGCTCCTAAGGAGCTGATGTCCTTGGGGTAGAAACAAGTGGGTCTGTTTCTCTACTCCTAGAATCAAGGCTGGGTCATGTGATTTGCTTTGGCAGCAGGACATTAACTAAAGTGTTGCAAGCAGAGGCTTGAAAAATACTTGTGCACTGAGACTTGCTCTCTCTCCTGCTCTATTGGGAGTCTTCTAACCATCACCATATGAACAAGCCCTGGAGGATCAGAGACAGGTAGGCAAGTCATTCATCAAAACAGTATGGTGTAAAGGCAGACATAGACCAATATGATAGAAAGCCCAGAAATGAACCTCCACATTTATGGTCAAATGATTTTTGACAAGGATGCCAAGGCTATTCAACTGAAAAATTCCAGTCTTTTTAACAAATGGTGCTGGAAAAATTAGATATCCACATGTAAAGAATGAAATTGAACACTTACATATAAAAATTAACTCAAAATGTATCTAAATACTTAAGGGAAAGAGGTAAAATTATTAAAGGTAAATCTTCATTACATGGGATTAGAAATTAGAAATTAGAAATGATTCCTTGGATATGATGCTAGGAAAGCATAGGCAACAAAAGAAAATATAGATAAATTAGGCTTCCTTACATTGCCTTCTCAGTCTGTTGATAGTGTCCTTTGGTGCACATTTTTAATTTGATAAGACAGAAAATCACTACGGTCATACCCTCCTCATGCCAAAATATCAAGTGAGAAAAACAGACTTCTATATGTGCCCTAGTCTACTCCTACAAGGATATAATGAGGCACTATTCATGACTGTATGGTGTCAGAAAAAACAGGGTGCTGGGGTGCTGGAAATTTTATCCTCACTGACAAGTAACAAGACCCTCCCACAGTATTAGTGGAGATAATATGGAAAGCACACTCTTGCCTCAATAGGCAGAAACAGGATGCTTCTATACCTCCCTGCTCAAATGATTTAGAAAAGAGCTAATGGAGAGTCATGATATTCAACATTTCCCAGGAGTAAGGGAACCACACCAACTGCAATATCAATGGAGATCACCTGGGAAGTTGAATTCCCACCCCTGCCCACCAGTAACAAGGAATGTTCTCATAGGGTGTCATCAGAAGCCAAATGAGATACCAGTGATCACTACAGATATCAAAATATAATTTTTTAATGTCCAAGTTTCAACTCAAAAATCATTCATTATACCAAGAACCATGAAGTTCTCAAACTGAACAAAAAAAGAAGAAAATCAATAGATATGATTACCAATGACAGAAATGTTAGAATTTTCTGGAAATAAAATGAAAGCAGCCACAATTTTTTAGAAAGTGTTTTAATGAGCAATATAATTACACTGGAAAAAACTGAAGAAATAGAAAGTTTCAACCAAGGAACAATAAAACTTCAAGAAAGAAATAGGAGATGTAAAGGAGAATCTAGTGGAAATTTTAGAACTAAAATAGACGATAGACAAGTTTTAAAATTTCAGTGAATAGGCTGAAGGTAAGGATGGAAGAGACAGAGGAAAGGATCGGTGAACTGGAAGGTAAAATAACAGAAATGACCCAACTACAACAGAAAAAAACAGATTGAAAAAAAGCACAGTTGCCTCAAGAAGCTGTGGGACTAGAACTGCAGACCTAACTTATGTCCTGAAAGGAAAGGAGAAAGATGGTGAAGTTGAAAAAGAGCAAAGAGAAATAAGGCAGGAAACGTCCCAAATTTGGCAGAAGACAAATCTACAGATTCAAAATGGCCAAATGCCGCCCCCCAAAAAAGAGCGATGTCACAATATTTTTTAAAAAGTCATATCTTCATAATTAAATTTCTTAAAACTGTACACAGAGAGAAAAATTTTTGAAAGCATTCTAGAATAATGACACCTTACCCAATATAGGAAAAGCAGTTCTAATGATTTGATTTCTTATTCAAAAGCCATGGTAGTCAGAAAAAAAAAAAAAAAAAAAGTGTCACAATGTTTTTTAGTGCTAGAAGAAAAAAAATATCAACCCAGAATTTTATACCCAGAAAAAATGTTTGAGAAATGAAAGGAAAATCAGATATGTTCACATAAAGGAAAAACTAATATTTTTGCCAGGAAACCTACCCTAAAGAATGGTTTTAATAAATTCTGTAAAAAAGAAAGAAAATTATAATAGAAGCAATACTGGGAAATCAGGAAAGAAGAAAGAACACACTACACCAGAGAAAGAGAAAGAGAAATAAATACTGTAACACTGTCTGATAAGGTTTGAAATACATGTTGATAAATTATTTAAGGCATTTGTACCATAAATCGAGAAGGCTAAAGGGGAACCAGAAATGAAGGAGGATTTCTTTACCTCACTCAAATTGGTAATATGGCAATAACTGTAGATTGTGATAATTTCTGTATGCATGATGTTATACCAAAAGAAACATAATAAAGATCAAATAATACATTTTAAACACTATAGGACAATTAAAATGGAACACTAAAATATGTTCACATATGCACAGATCGAGGAAGAAAACAGAGAAATAAAAATCAGAACAAGTGAAAAACAAAAAATAAAATGGCAAAAAATAGAAGTGTAAGTAATTAAATTATACATAAAGATATATTACATATAAGTAATCTAAAAACATCCAAAGGAAACCTAGCATTTGGCTTTAAAATCATGACTCAATTCATGCTGTCCACAAGAAATTTTCTCAAAATACAATGATATAGGTATACTGAATGTATAAAATTATAGAAATATATATCATGTAAACTATTAAAGAAAAGTAGCAATAATTGTATTAATTTGAAATAGACTGCAGAGTCAACAAGATAGTTGGGACAGTATGTAATGACAAAAGGGGCAGTGTATCAGGAAGACAACAATTCTAAATGACAGAGCTACAAAATACATAAAGCACAAACTGATAGAAATGAAAGGAGAAATAGACAATTATACAGTTACAGATGGAGACTTCGACACTTGTTCAATAATTGACATAACAACAAGACAGAAACCATAAGGAACATAGGTGTCAACACATATCAACCAGTAGAATCAGGTTGACATTTACAGAACATTCTTCACAAGAAAATACATATTCTTTTCAAGAGTGCAATGAGTATCTATCAAGATACACCATAACCTGGATCATAAAACTAACCTAGAAAATGTTAAAGTATTGAAATCATACAGAAATGGGTTCATTTGCCTCAATGAAATCAAACTGGAAATAAATAAAAGAAAGATAACAAGAACATACTGAAACACTTAGACACTAAACAACACACTTAAAATTGTCTTTGGGTAAAGTGGAAGGATTAAGA
>JAJEJO010004736.1:58171-72189 GCA_020662805.1 Glaucomys volans
TGTATTTTATTTAGAGACAGGGTCTCTCTGAGTTGCTTAGCGCCTCACTAAGTTGCTAAGGCTGGCTTTGAACTCACGATCCTCCTGCCTCAGTGCTGGGATTACAGACATGTGCCACCGCACCTGGCTCTTTCACCTCTTTTGCCAGACTGATTCCCAGATTTTTTTTAGGCTATTGTGAATGGAATGGTTTTCCTGATTTCTCTTTCAGCTGACATCATTGGTGTATAGGAACACAACTGATTTATGGGTATTAATTTTATATCCTGCTACTTTGCTGAATTCATTTTGAGTTCTAAAAGTTTTCTGATGGAGTTTTTTGGGTCTTTTAATATTGAATCATGTCATGGGCAAATAGGGATAGTTTGAGCTCTTCTTTTCCTATTTGTAACCCTATAATTTCTTTCTTTTGCTTAATTGCTCTGGCTAGAGTTTTAAGGATTACAAAATTCAATTCAAAGTTGATCAAGGACCTAGGCATTATCCCAGAGACCTGCACCTACTAGAAGAAAAAGTAGGCCTAGATCTCCACCACATCAGCTTAGGAACTGACTTCCTCGACAAGGCTCTGAAAGTTCAAGAAGTAAAATCAAAAGAATCAAAAAATGGGATGGTATCAAAATAAAAAGCCTCTTCACAGCAAAGAGAACAATTAAGAATACAAACAGAGAGCCTACAAAATGGGAGAAAATCTTCACCACCTGCATCTCAGAGCATTAATCTCCACGATATATAAAGAACTCAAAAATACCAAAAAATAACCCAGTCAATAAATGGGCAAAGGAACTGAACAGGCACTTCACAGAAGAAGAAATATAACTGGCCAACAAATACATGAAAAAATATTCAACATCTCTAGCAATGCAAATTAAAACTTCACTGAGATTCCATCTTACCCCAGTCAGAATGGCAATTTTCAAGAATACAAGTAACAGTAAATGTTGGTGAGGGTGTAGGGGAAAAGGTACACTCATACATTGCTGGTGGAACTACAAATTAGTGCAACCACGCTGGAAAGCAGTATGGAGATGCTCAGAAAACTTGGAATGAAGCCACCATTTGACCCAGTTATCCCACTCCTCAGCATATACCCAATTAAGATCGGCATATTAAGTGACACAGCCTAATCAATGTTATAACAGCTAAATTCACAACAAAAAGCTATGGAACCAACCTAAATGTCCTATAACAGGTGAATGGATAAAGAAAATGTGTTATATATACACAATGGAATATTAGCCACAAAGAATGAAATTTTGGCATTTGCTGGTAAATGGATGGAATTGGAAAATATCATGCTAAGTGAAATAACTCAATTCCAAAAACCAAAGGCAGAATATTCTCTCTGACATGTGGATGCTAATCCACAACCAGGGAGGGTAGATTAGAAGTTCATTGGATTAGACAAAGGGGAATAAAGGGAAGGGATGGGGGGTTGGGAACAGGAAAGACAGAAGAATGAATCAGACATAACTTTCCTATCCTTATATATGAATACATTACCAGTGTAACTCCACATCATGTAGAACCACAAAACGGGGATCCTAATTAGAGTAAGTTATAATCCACCTATGTATGATATGTCAAAATAAATTCTACTGTCATGTATATCTAAAAAGAACAAAGAATGGTGATAGAGTTAAATAAAAAGGGAATAGAGGCTAGAACTATATGTAATGGGTAGGAAATAAAAACCAGCCAAATTGCTAACCAGTGTTTAGCCATGATAAAACTTTATCATTTTAAAGCTCTTTGGGAGTTTATATGTCATCTAGTCCACCTCATTTGATATATGGAGAAACAGGTTCATAGTGACTTAAAATATTTTGCTGAAGCTCATAAAGGTAGTCAATAACAAAGGAGTATCTACCCAAGCCAGGACTCCTGGGTCTGAGATGGTCCCATCTTGGACAGTTCACATCACAAAAGAAGCACCTTGTGACCCACTGAGATTGAGTCATATGCTCTGGTGACTGCTTTCTGTATGTTGTGCTTATGAAATAGCATGTGACCCTACAAGCTTGTACAAGGCTCTAGAAAGCAAAACCACCTTAAAGAAAGGAGAAAGGTACTCCCAGCTGGCATGACTTGAGATTTTGGAGTTTGAAAGAAACAAGATCTGCCCCTCCAGGCGTGAGAATGAGGAGGCCACATTTCTTTCACACAAATAAACACCTACAAAGCAGGCCTTGTTCCCCCTCTGCGATGATGCATCTCGGCATAAGGCACAGGAACTTCCTGACAAGTCAAATAAAGAGCATGTTTGAATGCCAATGAAAATTAAGAAAGAGGAGGTGTGGAGAAGCTATTTAATAATTTACCAAGCCAAGTACCAAGTTTAAATTTTTATTTTTTTAAAATATGAACTCACATATGTGTATTTCTACTTATAATGAGAAAGAAAAATAAAAAGCTGCCTTCATCAGTGAATATCTAACAGATGGAACCAGAAGCATTTAGAAGAGAGGAAATAGAGACAAATATGGTTGTCATGGTTTCTTTGAGATACAGTAAACATAGGGACCCAAATGGACAGTGAAATCCCCCCCCCATTGGGAAAAGGCACATGTCACTCCTCTCTTTCTTAGATAATTGCTAAGCTTACTTTGAATGTCTGGAGTCAGTGGGAGATGAAAAAGTACAGATACTGTCACTCACTCCTGGCTATTCTCAAATTAGATTTGCCTTGGACCATCCTATCCTCCTACATAACAGACATCAAACAATTAATGACTATCTCAGATAAATCAATAATCCCAGTGGGCAATGCCCAGAGGAATATATTGGGCATATGGAAACACAGAAGAAGCTGTGCACAACCTGAGTCTGAGTTTTTGGTTTCACTGGGAAGCAGCAAGCACACATGAGAATATCTCAGATTTGTAAATCCTGGTAGACACACTCAGGTTCCCGGTCCTTAGTGTCACTTTCCAGTCACCCCCCCAATTCACCAAACCCAAACTGCCACATTCTGTGTGCTTATGTGAATTGTACCTGACAACAAATTATGGGTCAACTGTTTACCCATAATTTATTTGCAGGTGCTAGAAAAGGAGAGAATGAAGGTGGATAGGGGGTTCCTTCACAATAGGGGAGTAAAACCAAAGCCCAGTGCAATGAAGACTATGCCTAACTGATGTCCAACAGGCAAATGTTGGAAACATTGTCTGGCTGAACTCCTGTGTTTTGTCTGGAGGTTCCGATCAAGTTGACACAGACTAAAAATCTTTTCCAAGGTCATCCCAGAGGCTGCCAGAACTGAGATCACTGTTTAAACCCCTGAGTTCTACAGCAGCTCCCCTCCTCACTACTGCCAAAACAGATTATTTCTAGTCCGCACAAGATTAGGAGTTGTGCTCTTTTTGTTTTCCATGCCCTCTGTGAATGACCCTCCGGTTTGCTGAAGGACTGTGCAGCTTCAGTGGAGGCCACGTGAGGACCTGCAGAATGTGGTTGTGTTGATCAAACACCAGTTCTGGAACAATGGGCAGTAAGACTGAGGGCACTTGAGCCAGCTGCAGACAGAGGTAGGAAGGGTGGCTTCACCTTGGCTCCATTACATGTCTTTAGAGGCTGAGAAGTCACAGAGCAATTTTTAGGTTGCTGAAATTTATCTCCCTCACGAGTCTTTCCCAAAAGCCCAAAGCTTGCAACATCTTATTTCCTGTTTGGGAATTTCCTGAAACTGAAATACAGACTTTGGCCTCTGTAAAGAAACCCATGGGAAACCTTTTACTCTGGAACTGACTGTGTACATCAGCGTCACCATGCAATCTGCCTCACCAACTTAACACTATTTACGTATCCCCTCAGTAAGTGCTGTTTTTAAACTTTTTCTTCATTTACCCACACCTAACTGTTCCATGTTATTGACATTCCCCCCAAATTACTGAAAATTTGACAGCCTCTTAATATGATATAGATGGTCCCCGGCTTATGAAGGGTTAACTTAGGAATTTTCAACTTTATGATGGTGTGACATTAACACATTAGTAGAAACTGTACTTCAAATTTTGAATTTTGATCTTTTCCCACACTAGGGATATGCAATAGGATATGGAGAAAGGAGGCAGCCAGAGCTGCCAGTCAGCCACGTGATCACAAAGGGAAAGAGCTGGTACCACAGGGGGCTGTGCTGCTGTTAGGTTCAGTGGGTTAGGCACATTAAACACATTTTCAACTTATGATATTTTCAACTTAAAACTGTAGAGTTATGTAACCACATCTTAAGTCAAGGAACATCTGTAAAATAAGGTGTACTTGAGGATATTGGCTTTTCAAGAGATGGGGCATAATATGAATTTTGGAGAACTATGTCAGGGTTCTCCAGAGAAAATGAATCAACAGGAGACATATTTATAGACATAGCCATAGATGAGATTTATTATGGGAATTGGATCATGTTGAAGCCAAGATGTCCCATTATCTGCCATCTTCAAGCTACAGATCCAAGGAAGCTGCTGATGCAATTCCTGGTACAAGTCTGAAAGCCTGAGAATGGTGGTGAATTCCCAGGCAGAGTCCAAAAGCTCAAGTACTGGGAGCATCAATGTATGAGAGCTGAAGATGGATATTCCAGACCAAGAAGAGAAAGAGAATTCAAACTCGTTTGGTCCTTTACTTCTACCAGGGCCCTCAATGAATTGGATGAGGGCCACCCACACTGGGGAGAGTTTACTCAGAACAATGATTCAAATACTAGTCTCATCTGGAAATTCCCTTACAGACATAATAGAAATAATGTTTTACCAGCTACCCTTAGCTTAGTTTAACTTGAGACATAAAACTAGCCATCACTTATTATCATGAACAATCTTGGATTGGAATTCACGTTTGTCATTAGCTGTATAACACTGGGTAAGTTATGTATATAATTGATATTCATAACTTACATTCATCATCCTAGAAATAAAGTCATATTTCTTTTAATATGTTTCCATCTTTTCTATCTCAAAATAAGCTCTTTAATCTTCCTAGTATTCTGATAAATCTAAGAACTTCAGAGAACTATTAGTTCTTACCTATGATGAATTCAGATTATAGTATATGCTACCAGACAACTGGTTTGGGCTCTTTCTAAATGTCAGGGTCACAAAAGACCAAACCAAAGCTAAATGAAACAAACAAAAACCAGAATTGTTCTAGATTAAAATATATTAAAGATACATAAAAGAATAAATGCAATGTGTGATCTTCAATTGAATCTTGGGTTGGAAAAAAAGAAAGCTATAATAAATCACCTGGGAAACTGACTATGGACTGTGTATTAAACAATAAAATATCAGTGTTTTGTTTATTGGGTGTAATAATGGTATAATGATTGTTCAAAAGAATGCTATCATGGTCTGAATGTTTGTGTCCCCCACCCTGCAAAATTCATATGTTGAAATACTGACTCCTTAGGGTACAGGGTCATTGGGATGTGATTAGGTCATGAAGGAATAGGCCTCATGAATGGATTTAGTGCCCTTACAAAAGACAACTCAGAGAGGCCCTCAGTCCTCTACCATGTGTGGTTATAGTAAAGAGATGGTCATTTATAAACCAGGAAGTAAACCTCACCAGACACTGAGTCTATTGGCACCTTGATCATGGACTCCAGAACTGTGAAGAGTAATGTTCTGTTGTTTATGAGCCTCCAATTTGTAGTATTTTCCTAAAGCAACCCAAACAACCTAAGACAAATACCTTTATGGAAGATGGAAGGATGAAATGTCACAAGGTCTGCACCTTACCATTGAATTACAAAACATTAAAACAGAAAAAAAGATAGACCAAGTCTGGTAAAATGTTATCAATTGATGAATGTTACTGAACAATATTCAGGCATTAATTATATTATTCTTATATGTTATTTGTAGTTCTAAAATTATTTTAAAACAAGATGTTGTATAAAAAAAAGGATTCTGTAAAGAGGAAGGATCTCATGTTTGTTGATGGATTGTATTTCTTCTTCTGTGAAGTGTCTGTTCAATTCCTTAGCCCATTTGTTGATTGGGTTATTTGTTTTTTTGGTGTTAAGTTTTTTGAGTTCTTTATATATCCTAGAGATTAATGCTTTATCTGAGGTGCATATGGTAAAGATTTTCTCCCATTCAGTAGGCTCTCTCTTCACATTATTGTTTCCTTTGCTGAAAAGAAGCTTTTTAATTTGAATCCATCCCATTTATTGATTACCGATTTTACTTCTTGTGCTTTAGGGGTCTTGTTAAGGAAGTCAGATCCTAGGCTGACATGGTGAAGATTTGGATCTACATTTTCTCCTAGTGGGTGCAGGGTTTCTGTTCTAGTGCCTAAGTCTTTGATCCACTTTGAGCTGAGTTTCATGCAGGGTAAGAGATAGAGATTTAATTTCATTGTTACATACAGCTTTCCATTTTTCCCAGCACCATTTGTTGAATAGACTATTTTTTCTCCAGTGAATGTTTTTGGCACCTTTGTCTAGTATGAAATAACTGGATTTATGAGGGTTTGTTCTGTGTCTTCTATTCTGTACCATTGGTCTATGTGTCTGTTTTGGTGTCAATACCATGCTGCTTTTGTTACTATAGCTCTGTAGTATACTTTGAGGTCTGATATTGTGATACTTCCTGCTTCACTTTTCTTGCTAAGGATTGCTTTGGCTATTCTGGGTCTCTTATTTTCCTAAATGAATTTCATGATTGCTTTTTCTTTTCTAGCAATTAGAGAAATGCAAATCAAAACCATACTGAGATTTCATCTCACTCTAGTCAGAATGGCAATTATCAAGAATACAAGCAATAATAAGTGTTGGTGTTGGTAAGGATGTGGGGGAAAAAGGTACACTCATTTATTCCTTTTGAAACTGCAAATTGGTGCAACCACTCTGGAAAGCAGTATGGAGATTCCTCAGTAAACTTGGAATGGAACCAACATTTGATCCATCTATCCCAACTCCTTGGTTTATACCTAAAAGACTTAAAATCAGCATACTACAATGATGCAACCACATTCATGTTTATAAAAGGTGTCCTTCAAAAGATGAATGGATAAAAAATCATGGTATTCATACACAAGGGAATATTACTCAGACCTAAAGAAGAATGAAATTATGGCATTTGTTGGTAAATGGATGAGTTGGAGAATATCATGCTAAGTGAAATAAGCCAATCCCCAAAAACCAAAGGCCGAATGTTTTCTCTGATACGCAGATGCTAATTCATGGGGGGATGCTAGGAAAGAACAGTTACTTTAGGTAGAAGGGAGTGAAGAAAGGGGAAGGGGCAGGGGGTAGGAAAGATAGTAGAGAAAAACAGATATTACCTCCTGTACATATATGACTGCATGACTGATGTGACCCTACATGTACAATCAGAAAAATGAGAAATTATACTCCATTTTTGTATGACTTATCAAAATGCATAAATGCATTCTACCGTCATGTATAACTAATTAGAACAAATAAAAATTAAGAATTTAAAGTCTCTCCTCCCAAGAAAGACTGCAGCATCTATTCTACCCAAATTTCTATACCTCCCTATAAATGACTTTTGACTTTTGCTATGGTTAGAATATGGCTTATCTCCTCAGAAAACATGTTGAAATTAAATCCCTATTGTGAAATATTAAGAGTGGAAACAAACTATGGTATTTAGAAGTGGACCTTTTGGGGGTGGTTAAGATTAGATTATGGTCATCAGGTGGAGTCCATGATTGAATATGTGTGGCATTAAAAGAAGAGGGAGAAACCAGAGGACACACACACGCTTCCTCTCTTGCATGTGATGCTCTGCATCACTTTGGGTCTCTTCTAGCAAGAAGGCCATCATCAAACATAGCCCCTTACCTTGGACCAGAACCACAAGCCAAAATAAATCTCTCTTCTTTAAAACCAACCCAGACTGTGGTGTTATGCATTCCTAGCAACAGAAAATGGACTAATACAACTTTTCTATAACTAAGGTATTGGTGAAGGTGAACTATTCTTTCCAAGTACCAAAAAAAAAAAAAAAATTACTTCCTCCAGAACAAAGAGAGCCTGAGCACCTACATCACTCTGATAAAAGAACTGCTCAAGAAGTTCTTACTGGAGCAAGATCATCTCCACCCTGGATCCTTGGGGATCTCTACCACTAGAAAAAGAAGTTATTGGTAAATCTTATCAAAGTAGCTTCTCAAGGGGAAAAAAAAAGTTAAAAACTTATCCCACCACAGTTTTATTTTGTATTATAAATTCAGGGAAAACCAAAAGCTATAATGGCAATTGTCATTATACAAGACAGCATCTGTCCCAGTGCCCAGTACTTGACACTCTTATTATGCATCAGTCACCTTTCCTTATCTGAGCACCCTATTCTCGGGGACTGATGCTGAACAGTGTTGCTAAAACACGATGTGATCCCCTACACCATTCTCAAGCATGTGGTGTGTTATTCCCAGGCTAAGTCTATTGTGTTGGCTTAATCAAGAGCAGTCCCCACTCTCAAAGTGTTCCATTTTTATGACAAATGATAAGACCACCCTACCTATTGCCATTCACTCCAGAAACATATGCGGCTAAGGGCACAAACAGTAATGCTGGTCTTTCTGAATAATGGTCACCAAAATGTGTTTCAACAGCATCCCTGGAGCCACTGTAAAAATAGACACACAAATGGGGAAGGGGCTTGGCATGCAGGTGTGGTTCATTTTCACTGTTTTTGCTTCCAGGCTAACTGAATCCTGGAGTTGGAATTTTAGACCACAAAAAGGATGAAGAAAACATCAGTGATTAGACTTTGATATTTAAAGATGTTCAGCTAAGTGACCCACATTCTCTGAGACCAGCAGACTACATCAGTGGTGAAATAAATCTTTTCTAATAATGGCATGTGAACTGCATCGGCAGTGAATGGAGGTTGCTGCAAAGATAACTCTTTGCCCTTTTTGAGACACTGTGGTAAGTAAAGGTTGACTCACCCCGGACTCTGCACCTGAGGTGAACAGATGTAAATGGGCCAGAGCAAAACTGCTTGCCCAGTGGGCTCACCACTGTCATTTTCACCCCCCAAGTCAGAGTTCTAGTCAGAAATCACCGGATGTTAACAGATGACATGCCCCTTCTCCCGGGCAACAGGAATAAACATGGAGGAAAGAATGAAAAGAACAGAGAAAGGATTTGCTTCTAGACTAGCCAACTCACTTTGGATGTGAGCCTTTAGTACTTGTAACACATCTTATGACTAACATAGCCCATTTAATATAGTCTGTAAATATAACCCATTTGTATCACATTTCGTGTTTCAGAAGGAGTGGGAGGGACTCAAAGATAAATTCCATCTCATGGGACTCTTAGAAAATAAAGAAAAGCTTCCTTGAAGTGTTTTACATTTTTCTAAAGTATTTTAATTTTCATTCCCTATTAGAATTAGAAACTATGGTAACTGGGCTTTGTCAGTTCCATTCACTAGTGTAACCCCATAGCCCCAGAAATTATTCTGGGCATATAGTAAATGCTCAATAAAAATGTATTAAATATATTAATAAATTCTAGGCTGCTTGTCCCAAAATGACAATTTCCTTGATACATTTTAATATACATGCATATTTTTAAACATTTTTCTTATTCCTTGATTCATGTTTTTCTTGTTTCCCATTTTAAAAACCAAGATTTATTTTTCTTATTGATAGCTCTGATTATCACTTATCTTACACAATTGTCAAATAACCAATATTGTTTAAAATCTGAGGTGAGGGCATCTCACGAAAATAGGAGACCAGTAAAGTATAGGAAGGGGATCAGGGGAGCAGAGAGAGCAGAGAAGGGGAGGGTTACTGGGGAATGAAATTGACCAAATTATACTGTTTATGAATATATAACAATGAATCCTACTATTATGTATAATTGCAATGTACCAATAATAAAAAGGGAAAAAACCTCTTCATGCACAGAACTCTTCAACTAATGTGTGTGTATATGTGTGTGGGTGTATATGTGTGTTTAATAAATGTTCTCTAAGATATAACACTTTTTCTTCCTTCACTATAATTATAAAAAGAAAAAAGAAAAAACATCCTTACATGTTGTCATCTCTAATTTTATTCAATGTCATAAGCAATATTTGTTCATATTACCACCCATATCATCAAGAAAGTCTTTTAATACTGGGAAGTTGTCAGCCTCAAAGTGGTAGATACTATTTTTCTTTTTTTTTTTTTTTTTGGTACCAGGGATTGTTGAACTCAGGGGCACTCGGCCACTGAACCACATCCCCAGCCCTATTTTATATTTTATTTAGAGACAGGTTCTCACTGAGTTGCTTAGGGCCTCGCTTCTGTTGATGCTGGCTTTCAACTTGCAATCCTCCTGCCTCAGCCTCCGCAGCCACTGCGATTACAGGCGTGCACCACCACGCCCGGCTAGAGAGTAGTTTTCTAAAATTTTAATTCTTACTTGAAAGCTCAATTTTTATTGCTAGCAATAAACTATCATTCTCTTAAACAGGATCACTTTGTTTTCATGAAAATGACTGATAAAAACCCAAGACTGAATATGTCTCATTTGTCAGATGTTCTTTTGAGTAAAAATGGTGTTCCACAGCAATCATGGCTAGGTCAGCTCATGAGTCGGTCACAACAGGCTTTCCTCAGGACTCCTGCTATACTTTGGTGTGCAGCACACATGTTTAATGTAGACCCAATTTTTTCACACAAAAAAAATATGTACTCAAAAGTTGGGATTTAATAAAATGATTTTTATTGTTTCATCAAGAATGTTCTTACATAAAACAGGCTTTTTCCTTCCATGTGAACAGCCTCATCAAATAAGTTTCCTCTAAATAGAGAAGAAACAACCTATGTTAGATTCATTCCAAAGACTCCTGGGATTAATGCCCCTGCATCAAAATCATTAATACCACTCCCTATCTACATGGTTTAAAGTTCTTTATCTTCTCAATCCATTTTCATAAAAAAATTATTAAGCTCACAATAGTAAAATTCTCTGGTGAGCTAGGTTTGACGATGGTTACATTTTGCACGGTAAATAATAGATTTTTGTTCTAATGCTCAAAATATCCTTGGAAGCATGAATCAGTGTCTAGTTCTGGCTCAATTCAAAGGTTCAGAGGTAATAACTGAACTACATATGTCATTATCCCAGGGCAATACAAAGGGGCAAGGATAGACGTCAGGAAAGAAGTCCCAGGAAGATGAAAGGAGGTCCCTGTTTCTCACACCTGGTCAGACACCCTGTGGGATACAGCTACACCTCTGGCTGACCAGAAGCTTGACCGTTAAAACCAGTGAGCTGAGAGGACAAAAATCCTGGAGTCACTCTGCCTCTCCCTACACTTCTTCCCCTTGCCAATCCTCTTAATAAGCCCCTCCACTAATACCACTGGCATTGCTCTGTAATGGGTTTAAGGTCTAGGAAATTAGCAGGCCACATTTTAGATGCAGCAAGGTCTCTACAAATTAAAAGTAAGGTTCTATGCATCGTACTCCATAGTCTCACATCCATACCTTGCAGAGAGCAAGAGTCTGTTTCCCCTGAGAAGGCGCAATAAGGTCTCTCTCTCCTTCTATCTGCCATGTAAGTAAACTGGGTCAAGACCTATAGACCTGGTCATTTTTCTCTCCTCTTTCTTGGTACCAGCACAACGAACTAGCTGGTCCCAAGCCTCAGACTGAGAAATGGAAAGACCACAAAAGAGTCTACTTAGGCTTCAGGTGCAAATCAAGCTTTTACCAGAAAGTCCTGAAACAGGTTCACTCAGATTTACACAACTAATGTAAAGAGGCTATTTCAGTATCATTACCTATTGGGAAGTGTGTGCAAAATCCTATCAAAGATCCCATGGAGGGAAGGGAGAGTCACAGAATAACCTGGGCATTCTGCAGTCCCTCCTTTTAATACCATCCTAAGATCACAAAGCCCTACCCAGAGCCCTGCACATCTTTCTCTCCCATATCTTATTCACATCAGCTATGGTGTCTAGCACAATGCCTACTTCATAACACTGAACAAATATGTATCAAATGACCAAATTAAGAACAAAAAAGTATCAACCCTGGTACTATCACTAATGATTTCCATTTTTTTCGACAAATCTCAGTCGAGGTCTTGAAAAACAAAAGGTCATTTGGAAAAGAGAAAAAAATTAGGGGAAAAAAAAGTCATGGCTACAGATAGCTACACCACTACAGCCAGCATTTGTTTAGCTGTGTTTGAACATTTGCTTATTTAATCCTCACAACAATCTTATAGGGAGGTTGGATATTATAGTAGATACTAAAATATGTATTTTACAGATGAGCAAAGTGAAAACTAGAAAAACCAAATAACTTGATCAAGATAACAGACAGTATAATACAGAGTGACAACTAAGAATAGGTCTTTCTTACCACAAAGTCATAGTTTATAATTCTGTTTTGAATTTTTCAAGCATTTGTAACTTTCTGTAATCAGAAGAACTCAACATCTACATTGATAATAGTATCATGCAGTGACAATATTATCACTTCTGACTAGAAAATTTTTTTAATTTCCTAAAGAAGGATGAGGAAGTTTTTAATAAAATATTTAAGACTGAAAAGTTACTCAAAACATAATCAGCATTATTCTTGGTCTGCAAACTTTCATACTATATACTTTGAAGCTTTTAAGAAAGATATATAACACACAGAGTTGTACCTATCTTGCTTTAGGATAATCAACACTGTTCACTAAAAATTAGCTCTACCCTGCTGCTACAGACAACGTTGTGTCCCCCTAAAATTACTATGTTGAAATTCTAATCACAATGTGATGGCATTAGTAAGTGGAATCCATGGGAGGTAGGCAGGTCATGAGGGTGAAGCCTTTATCAAGGGGATCAGTGGCCTTTTAAGAGACCTGAGAGTTCACACACTCATTCAGCCATGGGAGGACAAAGTAAGAAAACAGCTATCTATGAACTATGAAGTGGGTCTCTTACCAGACTCCAAATCTGACATTTCTTTGATCTTGTTCTACTTCCCATCCGAACTGTGAGAAATAAATTTTTGGTGTTTGTAAGTCACCAAGTCTATGGTATTCTATTACAGCAACGCAGAGGGATGAAGACAAAAAAAAGATATCAGGAGTGGTTGGTACTGTACCTAAAAATGTGAAAGTGGCCTTGGAACTAGGTATAGTGTGGAGGCTGGAACAGTTCTTAGGTACAAGCTGAAAAAAGCCCACATTGCCATGAATGGTGGAAGGCAATTCTGGTGAGAGTCCAGAAAGAACAAACAAATGTAGAAATAGCTTCAGTTTTCTTAGAGAATGCCTCAATAATCCTGAACAGAAAGTTGTTTGGAATATGGATAGTAAAGCCAATCTGATAAAGCCTCGTGTGACAATGAGGAATATATTGTTGGAAAGTGGGGAAAAGATGATCTTTGTTAGGCAGTGACAAAGGACTTAGCTAAGTCATGTTTGTGTTCCAGAGTTTTGTTCCAGGGAAAACTTGTGAGGGATGAAATTAGATGCCTAACTGAAGTTATTTCTAAGCAAAATGTTAGAGGTGTAACACAGCTCCTCCTCAGGAGCTTATAATGAAATGTGTAAAGAAAGATGTGACTTAAAGACAGAATTGTTAAGCAAAAGGAACAGTTTATAGATTGAGAAAGTTCTCAGTCTATCCTATAATGAGAAAGAGAGAGAGAGAACACTAAGGGTGTGCCCAAATGACCATTTGATCAGGAGATCAGTGTGGATCAGATATTTCAACAGAAGCCAAGATCTATTTTCCAAAACAATGGAAGAATGACAGAGTTGCTATCAATCATTCAAGGTACAAAGGAGTGTGCAGAGGAGCAGAGCAGTTTCAAAGCAACCATGGCACCTGAGGGCCTTAGGCCTGAGTTGCTCAGCACCATCTCACATCACAGGCTTCACTGCTGCACTCTGGCCACATTTCTCAGCCACCCAGGTGCAGCTCAAGTGGCCTTGCAGCAGGGTAGGCCATACCAGCTGAGCGCTCCAGAGGGAGCAGGGAGCAGGCAGCAATCTCTCTCTCTCTCTCTCTCTCTCTCTCTCTCTCTCTCTCTCTCTT
>JAJEJO010004736.1:72289-109375 GCA_020662805.1 Glaucomys volans
TTTTTTCTTTCTTCCTTTTCTATCTTTTCTCTTCTCTTGCAGTACTGGGAATTGAACCCCAGGGGCACCTTACCACTGAACTACATCCCTAGGTTTGTTTATTTGTTGTTTGAGACAGGATCTCACTAAGTTGCCAAGGCCGGTCTCAAATTTGTGATCCTCCTGCCTCAGCTTCCTGAGTCACTGGGATTACAGGTATGTGCCACCCAGGTAGCCATCATTTGTGGCAACCACACAGTGCAGTCTGCACTGACCCACAGAGTGCAGAGGATGTGGGGAGCATGGAAAAGCTGCCTCCACCTGGGCTTCAAAGGACAGAGGTACCTGGAGCCAGGGGTGCAGAGCAAAATTCTGGCCTGGAAGAACTGCAGTGGTAGGGGAAGGACTGCAGCAGAAAGCTGCTGTGAGGCTGTCACACCAAGCCCTAAGGGTGGCGTTTCCACCTGGTGGTCCTGGAAAGAAGAACAATGAGAATCTAAAAGGGTTATTTTCAAGCCTCAAGGCCTAATGGAATTTTTCCCATTAGGTTTTGGACTTTTCTGGAACATTTGCCTTCCTCCATTTCTCCCTTTTGGAATGGGGATGTCCATCCTACACTTATCCCACCCTTATATTTTGGATGCACTGAACTTACTTGGCTTCACAGCTAAAGAGAGATTCATCTTAGGATAAAACTATCTTAGTCTTACTCATATTTGATTTAGATGATATTTAGATGAGACTTTGGATCGTAAGATATTTGGGTTGGTGCTGGAACACATGAAGACTTTTGAGATTGTTTGGATGTATGAATATATTTTAGATGTGAAAAGTATAATTTGGGGGCACCAGGGGCAAAATGCCACAATCTGAATGTTTGTGTTCTCCCCAAATTCATAGTTGAAATCCTAACCTCTAAGGTGATGGTTTTAGGAGGTGAAGGCTGTCAAGGGTGCAGCCATCCTGAAGGGGACTAATGCCTCTGTAAAAGACCTCAGAGAGCTCCCTCATCCCTTCAGCCATGTGAGGACACAGCAAGAAGATGGCCATATGTAAGAGAGAAAGTGCACCTTCACCAGACACCAGACACCAGATCTGCTGGTACCTTGATCTCAGGCTTCTCAGCCTACTGAACTCTAAGAAAAAAGTTTCTCTTGCTTATAAGCACTCCAGCTCATGGTGTTCTGTTACAGCAGCCTAGACAAAGACAAATAAATTCTCCTAAAGAACTGTCATCTTTAGCAGGAATTATGTTCAACCAATGGCTTTTTAAAATGCACAATACTACACCAGGCATTTCATTTCAGATCTGCATTATGCTGGGATTCACATGGTGTTCTCTGGATTCTGAGTTGGTTCTCCTGCATGTAATATTCAATGTGTGACTGAAAGAATGATAACTCATTTTTTCTTGTGTCTTTTATTTCTAGGCCATGCATAGCATACTTATGCATTCAATCTGTCACGATAATGCTAATGGCCCCAACTGATATTCCAGACACTATAAACTAGTTCTTCTAGTTACGATTAATTAGTCCTTAATAGCAACAAGTCAGTCAGTCACCACTTGTGTTATGAAATATTTGTACATGACTGAAGGTCAGAGTTGCCTCCATTTTCAGGTGA
Organism: Glaucomys volans; assembly: GCA_020662805.1. Lineage (NCBI taxonomy): Eukaryota > Metazoa > Chordata > Mammalia > Rodentia > Sciuridae > Glaucomys > Glaucomys volans. The sequence goes on from JAJEJO010004736.1 coordinate 73,895, forward strand.
AGACAAGAAGGCTATTAACTAGCCTTAGGATCACTGTCTCCAACATTTCTGGGAAGCTTTTGTCTACCTTGTCATATCGCTTTGAAAATTTGTCCTGAGAACAACCCCTGTGAACTATATCGAAGCACTAAATGGAATGTGTGTTGTACAAAGTCTTCACAGCCATGAGCCATTCCTCATGACAGTGCCCTGAGGCAGGCCCCTTTGTTCATCATTGTTCACAATGAAGACAGTGAGGTGATGAGAAAGGGACTGCACGATGGAAAGGACACAGACAACTGGATAAGATATTCATTAAGTGCAGCCCCATTTGCAGATAAGAATCTTGCTACCATGGGAACACACTTCTCACTCCATAACCGTGATTACCAGACAAGACATTACTGTCTCATGAATGAAAACACTGTTGAAGAAGCACAAGCTAAGCAAAAAAGTAAATCTCCAATTTGTGGGTAGGTACTCAGAGTCCCAAAGAATCCCTAAGTTATTTCTTTTAAATATATTCGCTGTCCAAGTCTGGGGATTTCTCTTTCCACCATCTTCTTCCCCCACAAAACCTTTAGACTGCATTGCGTGATTTTAATTCCCTAAATTTGTTTGGGGATACATAATTCAGAAAATTTTGGAGAGGATTTCATCTATGAACTCTTTATAAAGAGCTAGGATAGGACAAGAGTGTATGAATTATTGAAGGTTTAAGACATACATGCTATACATAAGCACTGGATATTTGTTAAGGCATTTATGGAGAGAACTTAAGCTACCATAATATCTTGCTGGACGCATTAATCAACTCTTACTCTTCTCTTTCAGAAAGAACATTACTTCATTCAGTATATAATTTAAAAACTGATCTTGAACACATTCCCCCTTTCCAATGTACTCTACTTTGATATCATCAGGTTAAAAAAAAAAAGAGAGAGATAAAGCTCCTCCATTCCCAATACTACCCAAGAAGTATGCTCCTTCCTGCAAAAAGGGCACACTTTTCTTGATAGTCATCTGACCTGGTGACTTAGTTAAAGCACCTACTAAATTAAATTTCTTATATTTTGGTATATTAAAGAATATTACACGCAAAAAACTTCAAAGGCTAGCCCCATCACCTCTTTACAGATGAAAAATCTAAGGCCCTATTAGGTTGGGAGTATAGCTCAGTGGTAGAGCACCTGCCGAGCAGATACAAGACCCTGGTTCCATCTCCAGCAGGGATTGAGGCAGGAGGATTTCAAGGCAACTCAGTGAGGCCCTGCCTCAAAAATAAAAAAAATTAAATAATAAAAAGTACTAGGGATGTAATTCAGTGGTATTGGGTTTTATCTCCAATATCAGAAACAACCCTAGTATTGGGTTTAATCTCCAGTATTAGAAACAAAACAGAAAAAAAAAAAACCCAACAACAACAACAAAAATCCCTAGGCTCATGTAGGCTGAGATGTGTCCAATATCACATTTAATTATGGCAGACCTGGGACTGGGAAGAACCTAGTCGTATACATCTTCTCCCGCCCAACTAGGTGACCCTCACATGCTGGTGCCCTGTCAGAGACAACACTGTGTAAGGAAGACACAGCTCCACTGCTAGGCACATCAAGGACACTTGGCCACCACCTCATGAAATGAAAGCCAGTGTTGCTTCTCCTTGTCTTTCATGGAACTCAAGGTGATATGTCAGACAAGACAGCTGACCCTTAACAGAATCACAAACCAGGAAATGCTCACAAACTGAATGCCTGTGGCTGCCTGCCATGACAGGCTGTACATCATCCTAAAAACAAATCAGCTTCAACACAACTGGAGCGCCTGGGGCATTCAGTTCTACTCTCATGTTGATCGAAACATACAGGCTGTCCAGCCAAACTAGACAACTCTTATTATTCTGCTCAGAAGTATAAGGAACAACTGGTTAATCTCCCTGAGCAAAATAAACAAGGAGAAATTACTCCTCTATGAGACATTCCACTTTGGAAGGGAAGACAGGAGGCAGCCTGGGGCAAGGTGAATATAAGAAAGGTCATAAAGGTGGCTGAAAGCACAGAGAATGTAGGTATGAATATATGTCTTTTAGACTTAAAAAGCATTAGCTTGACACAGTTTTTCTTACTCACTCGCCTCCCTGGAAACAAACAGATGGAATCTCTCATTGCCAAATTCTAATGCATTTCATGTTCATGCTCAGTGTTGAAACTCGGCTTGCCAAATACCAGTAAATTGCTGATAGTTTAAGGCATGTATAGGGGAGAGAATATCAAAAATCCATAGCTAAATACTCTGTCTCCACTGCAGCAAGGAAAACACTCTATTTAGATAAATTTTTACAAAAAGCAGCAAGTATGTGAGTCCAAACATGTAAACTGAGGATGGTCAATATCCATAAAAAATATTTACTTTTTTACTATAAAAAAATACAGAAGCAACCCCTAAGGGTAATAATTCATTCTGTTACTTGATAGGGCTCATTATGAGAACTGTAGCAGTTAATGCTTATCCTAAAAGACAGGCAGCAAAACAGCTACTGTAGTCAAACATTAAGGCAACCTATAAAATAAACCTCATAAAGGCTTTAGTCTGTGTTACTCTGATTCTTTTTGAAATTACTCCTTAAATACTAGAGCCCAAAACTCTTGAGTTGAAAAATTTCGATTCCTATCGACCAGCCACCTCAGGGCCTGGGCTTCCTTCTTTGACTGCTGGAAGCTTAGTATCCACATCTCTCTCAGAGAGTTCCGACGCGGAGCCAGAGGAGCCGGAGATGAGAAAGCAAACGTGGCAGGCTCTGGGCAACTCAGGTGCGTAACTTCAGCCTTCCATTTCTTGGAGGGTAAACCCTGCAAGAGACAGGAGAAAAAGAACTTAAGACAAAGGATAAGGAAGCCCAATTCCTAATTTTCCATCTCATAGTAATAAAACACTACACACACTTTGCCTAAAGCAAATATCTTCCCTCATACGGTCTCAATACTTATACTGCTCAGTTGAAAGGGAAAGAAATTATCTAATCCTATGGAGACTACTGTGGGTACCTACCACACACTCTGCTAGCCAGCTGCAGAGAATGTCTCATTTAATTCTATGACAAGCAAATTAAATAAATGCTACTACCTTATTTTACAGAGGTGGGAACTAAGGTTCCAAGAGTTATGAAAATTATCCCATACAAATCTTGATATAACTAAAATTTAACCTAGTTCTCTCCAGAGTCTAAAGAATTCTCCTCCCTTTTGTTATCAGTTTGTTGCTTCACTTATGTCTTTAGTTCCTTTATCCTGCATGCCACTGTCACAATCTTCCTCCCCTTAGAAAGAATTTTTAATGTGTTTAATACAATTCATGGTATTTCAAAGTCCTTTGGTAAACATTCTCATTTTCTGGTCACTGGTTCTTGATTGACTTCATGTTATATATCTTATTCTCTTTGCTATTTTTTTCACCAAGAATCATCTTTACATCTATCTACCCACGCTGTAACTCACACATCTACTCCCTTGTTTTTAACGTATTTCCACTGCACTCAGCTGTCCACTATACTAGGATGTTTCTACCAAATAATAATAAAACTTCACATTTGCAAATCTCAGCATTTTGGTGTCAAAATGCTTTCATGTGGACCTCTGCTGCTATGAGCTTGATCCATGCCCTCTCCTGGTTTATTTCCATGGTCTTCTGACTAGTGATCCTGATTCATCCTTGATCCTCTGTCAGTCTACATTCAGCAGCTCTTTGCATTCCAAGTTAAAGACCAAGCTTTTTGATGACCTACAAGTTCCAAATATGGCCCTCTAATAATTTTCTAAGAAGAAGGAGAGAGGGAGAGAGAGGAAAAAAAGGGAGAGAGAGAAAAAAAGACACACTCCAGAATGGCAGACTGAACGCACACATCTAATTTCATTTGCTCATGAAACACCATTAAAATAGGAGTAAAATGATTGTCCCCAGAAGTTATGATCCTGTAAGAATTGAGAGAAGATGCAGAAGAGTAGTAAAATGTTGGGCACTAGAATAAACAGGTGGGAGAGTAGTAAAGAGTGAAGCAGCAGAAGTGTGAGATGAAAAGCAGCCTGTTTTACACTGTGGAACCCCAAAGAAAAAGAGGCAACAGATATCCCTGGAAGTGGAAAGGGGCAACAAATTTAAAATAATAGGAAGTCTGTTCAAGGGTGAAAGACAGAGCTGAAAAATATTTGACAAAGTACAAGAAAAGAGTAAATAAACAGAAAAAGTATTTGAATATTGGATGTCTGGGATCAGTTCAACACCAGACAACCAGTCCAGGAGGTCCAATATGTAAATATTAAAAGTTCGAGCAAAGCAAGAGGGAAGGAAAGAAATGCCCAAGGACGTAATTCAAAGCAATTCCCCCAAGATGGAAGATCTCACTTTTAGATATAAAAGCGCCAATTTAGGGCCCAGCATGACAAACACAAAGAGTCTTTTGCCAAAGTACATTTTTGTGAGATTTCAGAAGAAAAAGATTCTACAACCTCCCTGGTAGGACAAGATCAATTCAAGGATCAGAAGTTAGGATGGTTTTGGATTTCCTGACAGCAATACCAGAAGTTAAGAAGCAATGGTTAGATTTACTGATGAATGTAATGTTTAGTGAGTAAAACTACAGAGAAAAAGGATATCTGCATATCTTCAAAATGTTTCACAAAAGTACTTTTAATTACTCTGGTGGTCTGGTACTTTGTACACAAGTCCACTAATTATTTGATATTCCTCTTTAAGGAGAAGTAGTTTAATTCCCCTTCCTTTGAATCTGAGCAGGACTTAGTGACTCACTAAGTGAAAAAAGGAAAGTTAATAACTGCACAATGGAAAACCCACTAGGCACCAGCCTTAAAGAAAGACCAAAGTTAATACCACCAGTAATGTGATGTGGCTATCATGCACCCCCTGAGATGAGACACAGTGAGGATGCTTTCTCTTCTGTAGTATTATTTCCCCAAATCTATAACCCAAGTGTGAACCCAAGAAAGAAAACATCAGACAAACCACATGAAGGGCCATTTTATAGAAGTATGACCAGCACTGTTCAAAAGTTATTAAAAAGTAAGGAATATGGACATCACAGATTGAAGGAGACTAAGGACAGATGCTGCCTAAATGCAACCTGGATGTGGTCCTGGAAGAGACAAAGGCTATTAGGGAAATATGATGAAAAATGACTAAAGTTTATAGCTTCACCAATATTAATTTATTAGCATTGAAAAATTATACCATGATTATGTGAAACATTAACATTAGAAGCCAGTTGAAGTATATATAGAACTCTGAGCTTTCTTTTTAATTCTTCTGTAAACAAATTATTTCAAAATAAACATTTTTGAAAAGCAATGCAAAATGCCTTCAAATTCTTAGGAAACCTTATGTCTGTTTTCATAGTTTACACTCAAACTATTGCTTAAATGTTAGAGTGGAATTAAGACATTTTTATAAACTCTCCCAAATGCCTCTTTATAGACAGCTATGAAAGCAGAACAGAATCCAGTAAGGAGGTCCCCAGCTGATTACCACAAACAACCTTGAGAGGACATTGTTCATCTTTATTGACTGGTAAGTACAAAGGCAGTCAGGCAGTATCCTGCCGAACTGAAGAATCAGAAGCAAGTAGCTAAGAACTATGAAAGGGGAAGCTGGGGTTCAATATAAAGAACAATGGAACTGTCCAATCTGGCAAATGATAAAATGTGTTGCCTTAAAATTAACGAAATTATCAGCACTGGTAATGTTCTAGCACAAATTAGGGCACAACTTGTTCACAATACTTGAATCATCAGTCAGCTGGGAGTTAGACTCATCACATGACCTTCAATGGCCTTCTCAGTCCTGACCCTGTAATAACTGTTTACATGAAACCAATGGAAATGACAGTCTATTTCACTGCCAGCCCATCTGAGAAGACTCCACTCAACAGTGCAGGATAAGGTTCCATCCGAAGGTGACATAACAAAGGAAAGAATCCTATAAAATGGACTCTTTCACTCTGAGATTCTGACAAAAATATTTCACAGTATGACCTGAAGGAAGTGTGTTTGATGAAATCATTATGGCATTCTTCAGAAATAACTAAGTTTTGGTATTTCTTTCTAGCTGAGATCTTGAGTAGAAAAGCAAGCTATTTCTAAAACATGATTTTAAAAGATTTTCCTTCCAAAGAGAATATGGCTCCTTCTTCAACAATGAGGGAAAACTCAGATAATCCTCAAATTCTGAACTTCTCCTGAGTCTACTTGGAGAACTGAATTCCAGAGTGAGAAACCCTTCCATGCAGAGACTGGATACATGATCTGCTTCACCTTTGGCAGAACAAAGGACAAAGATGTGGTCACTGTACAAACAGGTAATAAGAAATCAGGTAAAGTTTTAATACTTTATTAAAGGAAGTGTTGGCTACCATGTCAGTATGGAATAGGTGGCAGGTCTAGGTGCCAAGGAAAGTTCTGACTCACCCAAGAGCTCTTTCCTATGCCTCTCATTCAATGCCGAAAAGGAAGAGGAGGGGAGGGGGGAAACTGGAAAGAGCCCCCATTTTGGCACAGTGCAGCGAAAGGAGGAGATCAAATTCTGCTGGGAGACGTTCAGTAAGTCTCTCCAACCTCCCCAGACCCTTCTCTCAGTAAAGTGAAAAAGCCTTGAGTCACTGCAGGAGTGGTAAGAAATCCTTTGCCCGGTAAATGGATAGAATTGGAGAAGATCGTGTTAAGTGAAAAAAGCCAATCCCAAAAATCCAAAGGCCGAATGATCTCTCTGATAACTGGTTGATGACACATAGTGGGGGTGGGGGGAGGCACAGGAAGAATGGAGAAGGGATGGACTGTATAGAGGAAAATGAGGGGTGGGGAAGGGGTGGGGAAGGAAAGATAATAGAAGGAGACAAACATCTTTACCGGATGTATATGTATGAATATGAAAATTGTATGATTCTACTTTGTGTACAACCAGAAAAACGACAGTTGTACTCCATTTGTGTACAATGAACTAGGAGAAAGAAAAGAAATCCTTCTGCTCCCAGATCCAAGAGAAAAATCTCCTATTTCTAGGGGAAGGGGATGAAGCAAAACTCTTCTTTCTCATGGTTGGGAGAAAGTTCAAAACTATCTTGGGTCTAGGATCCCACAGTGATACCAGAAGTGACCTACACTGGTGAGGGTCAAAACACTCTCTCCCACCCCATCCAACCAAAATCATATAGCTGAGCTGCCATGGGAAGGAGAGCCTGGAATAGTAGAAAAGCTTCACCACCGAGACCTAGGGATTGAGGGCCTGCCTAGGCCTGGGGCTGTGAAGCCAGTATTATCACTCTGATACCAAACCCAAACAAAAACACATCAAGGAAAGAAAACTTCAGACCAATACCCCTGATGAACATAGATTGAAAAATTCTTAATAAAATATTGACAGCCGGGCGCAGTGGCACACGCCTGTAATCCCAGCACTTGGGAGGCTGAGGCAGGAGGACCGCGAGTTCAAAGCCAGCCTCAGCAACTTAGTGAGGCCCTAAGCAACTCAGTGAGACCCTGGCTCTAAATAAAATACAAAATAGGGCTGGGGATGTGACTCAGTAACCGAGTGCCCCTGAGTTCCATCCCCAGTACCAAAAAAAAAAAAAAAAAAAATTGACAAATAGCATACAAAAACATATTTAAAAGATAGTGCACCATGATCGAGTGGGGTTCATCCAAGGGGTGCAAGGTGGCTCAACATATGGAAATCAATACACATAATTCACCACATCAATAGACCTAAAGACAAGAATCATATGATGATCTCAATAGAAGCAGGAAACGCATTTGACAAAATACAGTATCCATTCATGTTCAAAACACTAGAAAAACTAGGGATAGGAGGAACATGCCTTAACATTGTAAAAACTACATACACTAAACCCAGAGCCCACATCATTCTAAATGGAGAAAACCTAAAAGCATTCCCTCTAAAAACTGGAACAAGACAGGGATGCCCTCTGTCACTTCTATTCAACATAATCCTTAAAACTCTAGCCAGAGCAATTAGACAGGAGAAAGAAATTAAAGGGATACAAGTAGGAAAAGAAGAGCTCAAATAATCCCTATTTGCCCATGACATGATTCTATATTTAAAGACCCAAAAAAAGTCCATCAGAAAACTTCTAGAACTCATAAATGAATTGAGCAAAGTAGCAGGATATAAAATTAAAACCCATAAATCAATTGTATCCCTGTACATCAGTGATGAATCAACTGAAAGAAAAATTAGGAAAACTATTCCATTCACCATAGCCTAAAAATAAAAATAAAATAAAATCTAACAAAAGAGGTGAAAGACGTCTATAATGAAAACTACAGAACACTTAAGAGAGAAATTGAAGAAGACCTTAGAAGATGGAAAGCTCTCCCATGTTCTTGGATAGGCAGAATTAATATTGTCAAAATGGCAAAACTACCAAAAGTGCTATACAGATTTAATGCAATTCCTATTAAAATTCCAATGATGTTATTCATAGAAATAGAAAAGGCAGTCATGAAATTCATTTGGAAAAGAGGCCCAGATGAGTCAAAGCAATCCTTAGCAAGAAAAGCAAAGAAGGAGGCATCATTATATATTCCAGATTTTCATTATATTACAGAGCTATAGTAACAAAAACAGCATGGTATTGGCACCAAAACAGAAATGGAGACCAGTGGAACAAAACAGAAGGCACAGAGACAAGTCCACATAAATACAATTAATCTCATACTAGACAAAGGTGCCATAAATATACATTGGAGGAAACTGGAAATCCGAATGAAGCAGAATAAAATTGAACCCCTATTTCTCACCCTGCCCAAAACTCAAAGTGGATCAAGGACCTAGGCATTAGACCAGAGACCCTGCACCTACTAGAAGAAATAGCAGGCCCAACTCTCTCGTCATGTCAGCTTAGGAACCAACTTCCTCAACAAGAATCCTAAAGCACAAGAATAAAATCAAGAATCAATAAATGGGATGGTAACAAACTAAAAAGCTTTTTCACAGCAAAGGAAACCAACAAGTATGTGAAGAAAGAGCCCACAGAAGGGGAGAAAATCTTTGCCATCTGCACCTCAGAGCACTAGCCTCCAGGATAAGTAAGAAATTCAAAAAGCTTAACACCAAAAAAACAAAAAGCCCAATCAATAAATGGACAAAGGAACTGAAAAGGCACTTCACAGAAGAAGAAATAGAATAGTCAACAAATACATGGAAAAACATTCCACAGCTCTAGCAATTGGAGAAGTACAAACTAAAGCCACACTGAGATTCCATCCCACTCCAGTCAGAATGGCGGTTATCAAGAATACAAGGAACAACAAATTTTCGTGAGGATGTGGGGAGAAAAGGTACACTCATACGCTGCTGTTGGGACTGCTATTGGTGCAAGGACTACGGAAAGCAGTATGGAGATTCCTCAGAAAATTGGAAATGAAACAACCATTCAACCCAGTTATCCTATTCAGCATATACCCAAAGGATTTAAAATCAGCATACTACAGTGACACAGCCACATCAATGTTTGCAGCAGCTCAATTCACAATAGTTAAGCTATGGAACCAACCTAGGTGCCCTTCAACAGATGAATGAATAAAGAAAATGTGGTACATAAACACAATGGAATACTACTCAGCCATAAACAAGAATGACTTTATGACTTTTGCTGGTAAAGGGATGAATCTGGAGACTATCATGTAAAGTGAAATAAGCCAATCCCAAAACCAAAGGCTGAAGGTTCTCTCAGATATGTCAATGCTAACATACAATAAGGGGTGGGAGGAGGGAAGAATAAAAGTTCACTGGATTAGACAAAGGGGAATGAAGTGAAGGGAGGGGAATAGGAATAGGAAAGAGTAGAATGAATCAGACATAACTTTCCTACATTCATATACGCATATATCACCTGTGTAACTCCAGATCATGGACAACCACAAGAACGGGATCCTAATCAGAGTAAGTTATACTTCATGTATGTCAAAATACACTCTATTGGGCTGGGGACATAGCTCAGTTGGTAGAGTGCCTGCCTCGCAAGCACAAGGCCCTGGGTTCAATCCCCAGCACCACAAAAAAATAAAACCATCAAGTGTAATCATTGTAGTGTCATTCTAAATCAGCTTCCAGAACTTCTAACCAATATTAAGGTGCCTTGATTAAGGCAGAGAGAGGTCTCAGATCCAGCCAGAGTGACTCTGTTAAAAATACACTCTATTGTCATGTATATCTAAAAAGAACAAATAAAAATAAGGAACTGGATAGTTTATATGTAGAAAACATGAGGCAATTGACAATCTCCCACTTAGAACTGTTTCTTCACATATTTCATCTAAAATATAAAAAGCAATGAGAAATTGCTTCAGGAAACTCCAGTTAGAAAGTAAGTTCTACTAACCTTAACAGAGATTAGCTGCTTTGTTCTATTTAAATACAAATAGGAAATCTCTAAATTATCTGTCTTTTAGAGTCATGGCACACTAAATCCACATTTCCTAGGAATCCTCCCTCAGTTTCATGTCTCATTTATCATTTTAACTTCAAAAAAATCATCCAATCTACTTAAAACATTAATATTTAAGAAGAAAAGTTTGACCCAAGGTGTCTATTGGATGACTTTTAACAAATGACATCTCTCATATAGGAAGCATGAATTTTTACACGGAGTAGGTATTGGATAAAAGATTGTTCAAAGAAAGAAAATGTAAAGAAACTCATTCTCTCCTGACAAGTGTCCACTTACTGACTTAAGATTGTTATTCCTGGTGGTGATATAGTACCAAGGGATATATGAATGCCAGAAAGCTTTAAAATGAGAATACAATTACATGCATCTTTTGTTTCTAGAGTTCATCATCTTTGGTTAGTAGTTAACAGAACTGCTGTTAACAGCTGGAGGACTGAGCTTGGGGCCACAGGACTGAGCTTGGGGCCAGTGATTAGGATGGGCCTTTGGTGTATTTTTGTAGAATCTTTACCAGAAGTGTTCAGATCACTCGTCAGAGAAAACTTCCCTCCCAGCAAAGATTATTTGTATGGCTATTTAATAATATCTGTCTAAAATACAGGGACCATGTATTTTATTGCTTAACATTGTTCACCAAAATAATGCCAGAAATAGAGCATATCCTCAATGAAAATGTTTCTCAATAATTTGTTCAATAAATGAGTCCAGATTTTAAAAAAAGGTTGAGATGAATGGATAAAGAAAATGTGGTACATATACACAATGGAATATTACTCAGCCTTAAAGAGGAATGAAATTATGACATTTGCAGGTAAAAGGATGGAACTGGAGAATATCATGCAAAGTGAAATAAGCCAATCCCCAAAAACCAAAGGCCGAATGTTTTCTCTGATAAGTGGATGCTGATCCATAGTGGGGGGTGGGTAGGGAAGAATGAAGGGGGACTTTGGATTGTACAGAGGGGAATGAGGGAAGGGGTAGGGGAGTGGGGATGGGAAGGATGGTAGAATGAGAAAGACATTATTACCCTATATATGTATGAAAAAAGATTTTTAAAAATTAAAAAAATAAAAATAAAAGGTTGACTAAATGTACATTTTAATGACAGTAAGGAGTTTTCTATTATGATATAGTCTCAGAAGAAAGACAAAATGATGGAGAAACAGTAACAAAATTTTGGAAATGGCAAAGTCAATAGATGGGTGACAACAACTTAGTTGATCTGAAAAAGGTAGGAAACAGTTAAAAAAAAAAAAAAAGCAGAAAGCAGAAAAGCAACTCTGAACCCAACAATGTCCCAAGACATTCTAGAATTCGGTGACATAAGAAATCTCTGGAAATGGGTATAAGGATGCAGTTAAAACCAGAAAAGGTACTTGTTTTTGCAAGAAGCAACAGAAGTCACAGATCACTCCGCACAAACAAAAAACTGATGCTTCCCTACCCCAGCAAAAGTCCCCTTCCGAAGAGCCCTGTGTGGTGGGTCTTCAGGTTTAGGGAGGGTGGGCACAGTTGAGGGTGAGGGCACTGTACTCTAGCAGACACCTCTATGGGCCTGAACCTCAGTCTCACCTATCTCAGCTCTAACAGTTCTGGCTCCTCGTGGCCTGGGACAACTGCACACTTCACACTTCATGTGACTCCTTTCCTGTCCCAGGATTTAACTGCTGAAGTCACTATGAACTCTACTCAGCAACTTATCACACCCGTGCAAGCCAAAAATAAGGGAGAATGAAACCCAGCTGGAAATTTTTTACTTACAAAAGATTGAAGCCAATGGATAAATTCACGCCCCTCCCTGACCCCAATCTTGAGATGCTCTGTATGCTTCTCAGAGGAGGGTGAAAAGTTAACCATTCGCCCCATTTCAAAGCACTCGACTCAGTCACATCCTTCATCTGCCCCTCTTCCTTCACTGCTTCACTCACCTCTTCCTCCCTCCACCTCTCTAGGATTATACTCCCTAAAAATATCATGGCACATATGCCTTTGCTTCCATTTCTGTCTTTTGTGGAACCCACATTAAAAGAGTTGGTGCTAGGAGTGGCCCTAAAATGTATTATTCAACTGATGGCAATAAAAGCCCCACTGCTAGTGGTAAATAACCACTAAAATTAATAAGGATATCACCTTTCACTTTGCACATGAGTGAAAAATGCAGGGCTTGCTCTAAGGAGAAATAACTTATATGCCGAAAAAAGCCCCTGGAAGCTCTGGCTAGGACACACTGCCAAGAACTGGGGAAGCACACGCAGGGTATATCTTGAGGCATTTGGATCGGTGTGAGAGAAATATGAGGATAAATACGAAAAACTTTACGGACCTGGAGGGACATTCTTATGATATGAAATTCAATACTCTGTCAAGAACACCTGAAGCTGGTCCTAATCATTTGCTGAATGTCTCTTGAAACTTGGTGTACTGTAAATGAGACAGAAATGGCAAAGCTTGCTTGGCATAATATGAGGAAGAAAGTTCAGGAGCTGGTAAAGTTAGGACGGATTTACCACCTAAGACTGAGAACCAACCAAAAGGACACTGAGAGGACAAGGGGACACTTCCCTTACAACTTCAGTAGGAGAAACACTCATGAGAGAAGAAGGACTGAACTTTTTTTATAGATGTTCCTCTGGAAACAGAGTCTGTAAATAAAAATAAAAATAAATGATTTTTTTTTTAAAAGCACCTCCAAACTGGGACAAGACCAGATACCAACCATCCCTTAACCATCGGAGGCAAAGAGGAAGAAACTACCACAAGGATTAGGAATGCCAGACTAGAGCTGCCTCAACTTACAGGTTTGTAGCATTTCTACAGGTGAGATAGATGGTCAAGGTAAGTTGCTCAGATTGCATAAACAAAAGGGAGAAATGTGAAGAGAAAATTGATGGTAGTTACCACTGTGAAACTCACTGTTTCAAAAACTAAAATTAGGTCACAGATTGCAGCACTAACTGAAAGGGCCATTGTTGCAGTTCACTGTTCCTTTGAGAAGAAAAGCAGAATATTCAGATTTGCAAAGATTCTGGATACAGGGCACGAGCTGACACTGTTACCAGACGCTCAAAACTGTATTGTGATCATCTGTTTAGAGTAGGAGCACAAGGTGACCTGAAGATAAGTGAAGTTGTTGCCTATGCCTGGTAGCTTCAATGCTTCTACAAATACATCTTGTGTTTATTTCCTTGGTTCCTGAGTATGTGTGGAAGATAATACTGAGCAGCTAGAGGAAACTTCACATAAACTCCCTAATCTGAGGATCTAAGAGACACCATGATAAAAAAAAAAAAGTCATGACAAATCCCTTAAAACTGCCCCCCTTTAGCCAGGACAGTGATTCTGAAGCCATATCATATGCTTGGGGAAACTTCAGAGATCAACACCTGTATAAAACTGAGGGAAATTCCTCATGATCCCCACTCACCCCCATTTAATTCACTTTTCTTACCCCTGACAAAAACAAATTAAATCTTGGCAGAAGATGGGGTGTACTGTGACTTAACCTAATAGTGAATCAACTACTGCTGCCCTACTGAATGTCGTGTCTATATAAGACCAACCCCACTCCAACCAATGTCTGATATTAATGACCACCAACCACTGAGAAGAAGCTCTTAACAAGCAGGTAGATAATATGATTTGTCCTTAGATGTCAGCCAGCTTCCATGCTGTTACCCATTACTGGTTCCATGGCCCATGAACAAAGAAGACATGATTGCAATGATGGGAGGCTACGCATGAACCAAAAAGCTTTGGCTCCCAAACATGAAGGCAGAATTCATTATTACCATTTTTGAATACTTTGCCTACCAGCAACAATGATCAGTGCTATGAACTTTGAATAAGCCACCATTCTTTAAAGGAAAACATCAAGACTCTTACTGACAGACTAAAATCCTTGCACCCAGAAGGAGCAGCAATTTGTCTTTGCTGAGATTGACATTTATTATTATAATTGACTACCTTTCCCCCACGCCTCTGCCAGCACTAAATCCAGGGGTTACAGAATACATTCTTTAGCAACATGGTATCTTTTGCAACACTAAGAGAGACCTAAGAACCCACTGTATATTGAAGGAGATATCCATGGACACCTGACTCGTAATTTACCTTAGTGACCCCAACACAAAAAAGGAGTTAGAAGTTGGAATAGTCTGTTAATAAGTCAGCTCAAGGATAATACTCTATGGGTTCATTTAACCAGTCGTTGATATCTGGTATTGTATTCCAAGTAGCTAGACTAAAATGTTCTAGGAAACAAGGAGTTGAAGTTGTTTGACTAACTCACCATAACTCTGTTACCTACTTGCTTATTTTGTGTTTTTCATTCCTGCAACTTGAGGCTTTTCTAGGTTCCCAGGTAGAAGGGGACATGGGATTCTTTTCCACTCGGCACACAGGAAGGTTACCACTAAATTCAAATCTACAGAACTACAACTATTACCTCGTCACTTTGAGTTATTAGTGGCAGTGGATCAGCAGGAAAAAAAAAGTACTGTAGGTGGTGATAATAATTGATTAATAAGCTAATATTGCTGCTATACAGTTGAAGTAAACTGAGCATGTCCAGGACTGGGCAGTGTCCATGCACAGTGAATATCACATACAATGGAAAGTGTAATTGCAGTAATCATAGCCTAAGAGATGCAAGGCAACTACAGATTCCTATGAGAAGAAAGTCTGGTCACCATATCAGGCAAACAACCCAGACTATTCCAATTACTGGCCAAAAGTGAAGGATATAAAGAATGCGTTGTAGAGGAAGAAGAGGATATGTATCAGTCGTTGCTCTGGGTCACCTGCAGCCATGAGGTCTAGAACCTACTTGATTAACCCTCTTGTCTGAAGTCATTCAGAGAGCTGGCTGACTAACTGGACTTACACTTCCTCACTCAGGGAAAAAAAATGATGGCATCCCTTCTTATAATTGCTAAATACTATGGTATGAGACCTGGACACACAGGAAAGATAAGGGAATCTGGGTGGAATCAAGAATGGATGACATTAGACATCTATCATTTCATCATTTCAGATCCTCTCACCACAAATGGACTCTCATTCCATTTCTACATGTGCTTGACAGATTTCACACAGACATAACCTGAAAGAACACCAGCCATTGCCTTTCATTTCCTACCTCACGGTTTCCATATCGATATTGCTTTGGGATCACACAGGAAGCCAGCATGCACACACATACATCCAGAAGTATAGAAAGTTAACACACCATGGGACAAACCTAAGACCAAGGGGAGTCAGGAACAAGTGGATCAATTCTTCCCACTTTCTTCCTACAGGCATTAAGAAGTATTTAGACTATTGAGAGCACATTTCTGTAGATAAAGCAACCCATCACACTTAATAATGGCTAGCAATTAAGGCATCTTTATGTTAGCTCTTCTTCCTTTCCTGCTTTACCCTCCTTGGTCCTCACTGGGATCATACTCACTGATAAAATAATAGTACATAAACCCCCTGCTCAGGCTATATTTGGGTATGTGTGAAGAAAATCTCAGCTATTACATGTACTCAAGATACAGGGGTGTAATATGCAACTTTTAATACTGAAGGCTGACAGACATAGCTTTCTTTTCTTTTTCTGACTTAAAATTTCTATAAGTTTATTTTTTAATTTATTTATTTTTTTAATTTTTACAGACTTCATTTTGATTCACTGTACACAAATGGGGTACAACTTTTCATTTTTATAGTTCTGTATTATGTAGATTAATACCATTCATGTAATCACACATGTACACAGAGTAATGATGTCTCTCTCATTCTACCATTTTTCATACCCCTGCCCCTCCCCCCTCTCATTTCTCTCTTTAGTAATCTAAAGTTCCTCCATTCTTCTCTCACCCCCACCCCACCAACCCGATTGTATATCATCATCCACTTATCAGGGAAAACATTCGACCTTTGGTTTTGGGGGATTGGCTTATTTCATTTAGCATGATATTCTCCAATTCCATCCATTGATCTGTTGCCTTTTTCCACTCAGCAAACAGAACACTTGCAACCAAGCCAGCACCTCCCCTGAAGGAGATTAGAAGAACAAAATGATAAATAAGTCAATTCATGTAGAAGACACAAAAATACTAAATACTTATTTACCTAATACCAGAGCCTGAAGACACTTGAAGCAAATCTTGACAGAACCGAAAAGAGATAAGCAATAATTAGAGTTGATGAGTCAATACTTCCCTCAATAGCAGAAGTAAACAAATCATAAAAGATAAAGAAGACTTGAGCAACCAACACTCCCCCTCGCAACTGCAAAACATACATAATTTTCACGTACACATAAAACATTTACCAAGATAGACCATATTCAGGACCACAAAATTAGTCTCAAATTTAAAATGATTCAAGTCATGTAATATATGTTCTTACAACAGAATGTAATTATATTGAAAATACCAGAAAACATAGACCATAGAGCAACTCTTAACAAATACAAAACAAATTGATATAATTCCTTGCATTTTATCATATCATAATGGAATGAAATTAGAAATCAACATGACAAAACCCTACAGAAACCATATAAACACATAGAGACTGAACAAATATTCTTTGGAATAATGAATGGGTGACAGAAGGAATCAGGGGAGAAATTTTAAAATTCTTAGACTCAAATGAGAATAAAAACACAACATACCAGAACTTCTGGAAGAACATGAAGGTAGTTCCAAGAAGAAAGTTTACAGCTATGAGTGCCTAAGTAAGAAGATCAGACAAATCCAAATAAACAACCTAGTGATGCATCTCAAGGCTCTTAAAAAAGAAAAGCAAACCAATTTCAAAACCAGTACAATGAAGGAAATAGTTGAGATCAAACCAAGATCAAGAAATTAAGAATAAAAAAAAAAAAAACAAAGGATCAGTCAAATGAAGAGTTGGTTCTTTGAAAAGATTTTTAAAAAATGATGAGACCTTAGTTGAAGGAAAGAGAGAAAACCCAAATTAATAAAATTAGAGGTGAAAAGGGAGAAATCTCCAAATGTCACAGAAATCCAGTGGATCATTAGAGATTACATTCAAAACTTACATTCCAATAAATAAGAAAAGGCAGAAGAAATGGATACATTTCTAGACAAATACAATCAGATGAAACTGAATCAGGAGGACATAAAAAATCTAAACAGAGCAATAACTTGTAATGAGATAGAAGCAGTAATAAAACATCTTTCAACAAAGAAAACCCCAGGACCAGATGGATTCTCAGCTGAAATCTACCAAACCTTTAAAGAAGAACTAATACCAATATTCTTCAAATTATTTCATGGAATATAAAGGGACAGAACACTTTCAAATTCATTCTCTGAAGCCAGTATCACACTCATACCAAAACCAGATAAGGATACATCAAGGAAAGAAAACCAACATGAACTTCAATGCAAAAAGTACTTAATAAAATATTAGCAAATTATATAATTATATACTTAATAAAATACTAGCAAATAGGAGCTGAGGGTGGCCTCCAACCTTCTATCAGCAAGAAACCAAGGTCTCAAACTAAGTTTCAAGAAACTGAATTTGCCAAAAGGCATAAGTTCAGAAGAAAGCCTCCAGATGAGAATACAGCCCTGGATGACAACTTGACTGCAGCCGTGCAGAGGACCCAGCTAAGCCACAACCAGAATCCTGACCCACAGAAACTGAGATGACAAATATATGTTGTTTTAAGCCATGAGGTTTGTGATATTGCAAGGTTCTACATATGAAAGGAAAAGAAGAGAAGAAGCGGAATAGAAGAAAGGGAAATGGATATGATATTGTAACAATACTTATTACATCCAAGCATAACAATTGAAATTATTATCAACTGCAAGATAAAAATCAAGAGAGGAAATCAAACTATGTCTTTAAGCTCTTCTTTGGCTGAAATGCAAAAGATGAAGAAGCTTACACTTACGTAGTTTAAGTCATGCCATATAGAATACATAACATCTTATGAAATAAATGCAAAGGAAAACAACTGATCTAGTGTCCTTTAACAAACTTTAATGACATGTTTATTCTGCTCTTCAGTAATGAGGACATTTACTTTTTAGAACTGAAATTCACTGAAATGCAAGCAAAGGCTTCTAAGCACCTTTGCTGACCACCTCTCTGGGAGGAATAAGAGCTATCTCTTTCTTCTACCTGTTCTTCCTCAGTAAGTCCAAAGAGAAAGATATTCAATTATGCCACTTTGGGCAATCTGAAATATCACAATCAACTGTTTCTGTTAGAAAGGCAAGAATGTATGTATTCTACTATATCCTTTTAAAAGCTATCTACCAGTGTCATTATATCCCCTCTCCTGGAGGGCTCTTCCAAGAGGGCTTCCGTGAGGCAGGGAAGCAGTCAGGATTTGCATAGTTCTTATAGTTTTCTGTGAATGTAAGCCACAGATAGTCTAAGCAAATCTTCACCTTTAGAAATTCTGTTTTTTGACTTTATATATTTTGAGAATTAAATAATTGGTATAGCATGGGCAATTAATGTGTATCTGCGCTGGTATATTTTTGTAGCTCGTGTGTGTGTGTGTGTGTGTGTGTGTGATATCTTGTTTTTTTCCTGTGATGTGCACCTATAAATTATATCATAAAGGAAGTCATCAGAAAGCAGGATGCATTCTAAAAATGATGTAATATTTAGTATTACTGTGGCTGACCAAGACAGGTAGTATAAAGTAAATAATTTTATGAGTTAAAATGCATTTCATAAAATCAAATAAAAGAAAGTGTGTGTACACACACACACTCATATACACAATACACAGATTTAATATGTGAAAAGCCCCATAGAGTGTACACACAATACAGAAAAATAAGTTTACACACTGTTTAGGTTTATGCTTCACCTGAAATTAATATAATGGCCAAAATAAACATTTAAATATTTTAAAAGATTATTTGCCTTCAGAGGACTTAGATAGTAGTATAGATGGGAGTCAGGCAAGGGTGACAGATGATGGGCAATTGGTATGTGTGACCTGTCTCTTTTCTTCAAAATTCCATGGGAAGTTAAAACTCATCCTTCTGTTTCTTTATTTTAACAAATCTAGTTACATATAAACATTCACACTATAAATAAGTAAACAAATGTCAAGAGAAATCTAGATACTTAAAGACATTACTAAGAACTTTACAATAATTTAAGAAAATGAAGTGTTTCAATGATTATCTCCATCATTATTTGAATAGTCTCTCCCCATACAGGTTGAGCATCTCTAACCCAAAAATCTAAAAGCTGAAATGCTCCAAAATCTAAAGCTTTCTGAACACCAACATAATGTTCACAACATTTCATATTTTGGAGCATCCAGATTTTGGATTTTTATATTAAAGATGCTCAACTGGTAAAGTCCATGGAAATATTTCAAAACCTGAAAAACTCCAAAATCTGAAATACTTCTAGTCCCAAGCATTTCAGATAAAGGATACTCAATCTGTATGAAGCAGCACATATATATATATGTATGCCTGAAAGAAAAAGAGCAAGAATGCAAGAATGGGGTTTTGGTAGTGGGCAACTGTGTTCAGGAAATGAAAATGAGTTTCAGGATGGCAGACTGTGGCGCATGAATCAAAGAGTCTGGCAGAAATTGCCATACTCCTTCATCATAGTATCAATGACAAGGTGAAAGGATCAATGTGTGGCTGATATGCAGAACTCATTTTTTTTTTTTCTGGCACTGGAATTGAACCCAGGGACACTTTACCACTGAGATGCATCCCCATCCCTTTTTATTATGAGACCAGGTCTCTCTAAGTTGCTGAGACTGGCCTCAAACTTGCAATTCTCCTGCCTCATCTCCCAAGTCACTGGATGACAAGTATATGACATCATGCTTGCCATAATTTTTTTTTTTTTATTTTTAAGGCTTCTTTCCTTCATTGATAGGCCCCATGCATGTGGAGCATGGGGATCTTCCAGAAGAAATGAGTAAGGAAATTTGAAGGACTTCAGGAAAACAGACATGATTTGTTTTTTGTTTCATTTCGTTTTGCTTCATTTGGGTTTGCTTTCTAAGGACATGACTTGTAAACTTCTTACCAGTTTCAAAGATATTAATGAAATATTCAACCTTTTTTGCAGACCCCCGCCTCCTGTAGGAATGAAGAACAGTGATGGCAGCAGCCACAAAAGGAAGGACAACACTGTGAAGAATGGCAGAGACCCTGGAAATGACCAGCCTAGCAACCCTTGGCCAGATCTTGATTCACTTACCTTTTCCTGTAGCCTAATGTTATCCCACACCTTGCTGCACACCATACACTCAAATGCATCGATGTAATTGTCCTGATTGATGTCTTGCACTCCCCACCTCCGTTCCCTGAGAGTGGCCAGAAGCCGCTGGTTAGAGATCTCACCCTTCAGCTTCCATTCTACATAGGCCTCATACAATCTGTCATCATAATCCAGTTGTCTGATGTAACTCGCCAGTTCTCTGGGGTGAGAAAATTCTGATACAAGAATAGCACTTCTGTTACTTGGAAGCCAGTCTGCAATGCTGGGGGATCCATAATAGACGGGGACAACCCCCAGTTTCAGTGGTCTCCAGAACTTCTCAGTGATGTAATCATCACAAACTGCATTCTCAAAAGCAAGGATAAACTTATACTGTGCAATAATCCTATAAAAGCCATCGGCATCCATGGAAGCTGGATTTTTCAGCTGCTGAGGGAGATCTTTGTTTCGTAAACACTCACCGTAGGAATCAACCTCAATGTAGGTCATCAGCTCACGAACATAGCTGTCCCTGTCTGATGGCGGGTCACAATCTGACTGTACATACACCAGCGGAGCAAGTCGTTTTCTCAGGTTGTTTTTGGACTGCAAAGGAACTAGGTATCGGAGTGACTTTAGGACTTCCACACCCTCCAGGTACTGGGTAGTCAGTGGCAAGTGGGAATGCCGGCTGAAGGTGGCAGTGTAGTTGAACAAGGTGATGACTGGCTTATGAAAGAGCTTATAATTGTTTTTGGGAGATTCTTCATGAAAAAGGGCCCAGTCATGATGGGCTTTCCGAGGCAGAGGTAAGCTCTCTATGTTAAAGTCAGTACCTAGGCAAAAAAAAAAAAAAAGAAAGAAAGAAAGAAAATACTAATTAGTATGTCCAAAAGAATTTTGGTATCTAAGGTTAGGACAAGAATTCAGAATCTGAAGTTACAAATAAGGAGCATGTTACAGTGTCACTGCAAAATGCCTGGCAGTCAATCATTAAGACTTTCACCCCCAAAACTGCTCAAGGACAGGATCACTGATCAGAAGGAATGTCACCCTCATTCTGTGAAAAAGGAAATGGGAGTAATGTCAGGCCAGATGCTAAAGGAGAATTTATTCCACCGCCTCCTGCAATTGGGTTTTCATTGGAGAGGTGTTGTCCATGGGAGGGCAAGAGAAATAAAGAGATCAAGATAGACATTTCTTTCAAAAGAAAAAGCAAGAGAAAGGAAGCCTAAAAGGAAAAAGCAACCAGGTTGGTGGATTGATTAATTGGGGGGGGGGGCAGCAAAATCATGCAAAAGTAGCCAGAAGAAATAAACAAGAGAGATTTTTTTCAATCCAAAATGATCAATTTCAGCAAAGTGCAGTTAATCAATCTTAGTCAAAACCATAGACAGGGCTTTTAAAGACAAAAGAGCTGATAATAGCACTATGTTATAGACCGTTGAGGGTGGACATGAATTAACAAGCACATCAAGAAATAAAGGAGGCCTAACAGGATTATAATTAGGAGTGATACTAGCTTCCACAGGATTAATTGGAAAACTTTTGAAACATGATAATATGGAGGCAGAAGTGATGGATGTGGGAAGCAATTGTTTCCTGACTATGTGGGTGGAGATCCACTCAGGAAGAACTTAATTCTATGACTAAGGAGGAAGAATTAAGACATTATTACAATAAGTAATGTGGAATTTCTGAACGTTCCTGACACATGATTTTGTGGGCCCTGATTTGAATTTTTAAAAATAAATGTAAGGAAATGGTGAAAAAAAAATCTATCTTCTAGCACCTGCAGTGGAGGGGAGGGGGAAGGATCAGCAAATAAAAACATACAGCAGAAAAAAAACACATTCTCTGGTAAGCCCATAAAAATCATTTATTTAATGCCAATCAGTGCACACTCTCTCAAACAAATATAAACTCTTTGGTGACACCACCACATCCAATGAGAAATCAATTAATCAAGAAAGGCTTTTTAAAAATTAAAGGTTAGATACGATTATGGCAGAGGAAGCACAATGATCTCTGGGAAATTGCTTTTTAAAATGCCTCTCTCGTCAGTAATGAGTGACATGTAAAAATGGGTATATATGTGTTTATTTGACATTTGTTATTGTTTGACTTTTAGCATCAAAAAGAATAGTCATCCACATCTCTGAATGTAATGGCATATAGAACTTGGATGGTCGGCAAAAGTTAATACTAATTAGGAGAGAGAAACAGGAAGACATGAAAGAGAACTTGAGACAAAAGGTAATTCATTGCACTGAAGTAGCTGCTGCTCAGAAAGGGTCTAGGCTGATCAGTGGTCAATGATGGGAACTGGAACCCATAAAACTGAGTTAGAACATAAAGTTTCCACCTACAGAATAACAGAAACCAAGGTCATTTACCAGAAGAGAAAGTACAAACTGCAAGTCATGGGAAACAGAGGAAGGAATCTGAAATTGCAAGATTAGAGGCTGAAGCGGATAAGACTTAAAACAAAGGAGGTCCAGCATTAAGTGGGAGGGGGTTTGGGGGGGGAATCGGTCACAGGTGTTTTGAATGAGTGACTTTAACACCTCTGGTTGGCTGTTGCTAACTGCTGATGGCATATGGTGATTCTTAATTTGGCTCACTGTGGGTACACCAAAACAAAGATCCAAGTTGCTGAGCAGGGAAGCAGAGAGATAATCCATACTACAGTGCTTCAGAGAATGGAGCTGGCCTCAGTTCCATCTCTGTTCATTTACATCAGCAAAGTGCAGGAACTAAAAATGTAAAAATGGCTATGTCATGACTCTTGTGGGCACTATGTAGGTCCACTCAGGTTATGCATGCGATGGGACCTGTGGGACTTGAAAGCTGCAGTTATAATGAGCCTGTCACTCATGGTAATTGCAGGTTTATAGGTCCATTATGCTTCCAGCCAAGGAGCTATTAGAATCTTGACATTGGAAGAAAAGGAGAGAAGAGAATGGAGTCCCTCACACATGCAATCCAGAGTAGCAAAACACACTGCAGAATCTAAGCAAGAAATATTTATATGAAGAAGAAACACCTTAAAAATTAAAGTGTGACGTTCCCATACCTATCCGAATTCTGTTGAATTTACAAAGTGGTGGTATCTTCAATAGTGGGGAATGTCTCTTTAATGGTTAAAATGGTCTATCTTTCCAGGAATATTTTCCCTGAGATAAATACACAAAACAACCTAGCCACTGCACATATACTATCACACTGAAAATGGGTTTTATGTTAGATGCTTTCAAACTAAAATTTTCTGGTGAAGATGTATGATTTTGCCCTGTAAACTTGTCTCCTGAACAAAGAGCTTCAGATGGAAAACACTCAGGGATACCGAAATTAGAACCACAAAAGACCTAACCTACTGCACTAGCCTACAAAGTAAGTGTCAAGGTGGGGCAATTTCTAAAAGGTGTTGGATGTGGCTCATGAAACAACTAAGTCATTTAGATCTCCTTAACTCCTAAAGAATGCCTACTATAACAAGAATTGGAATTCAGATGTTTAAAGAAATGGAAATCAACTCAC
Source organism: Glaucomys volans (assembly GCA_020662805.1). Taxonomy (NCBI): domain Eukaryota; kingdom Metazoa; phylum Chordata; class Mammalia; order Rodentia; family Sciuridae; genus Glaucomys; species Glaucomys volans. Next base: position 98,112 of record JAJEJO010004736.1, read on the forward strand.
CAGTAGTAAATCAAAAAAAATATGACTAAGTTACATGCAACTGGCTCACTAGTTTAGACAGTCATCTTTGCTGCCTCTTAACATTTAACAACTTTAGATTCAGACTTTCATTTTTCTGTGTTATTCTGTGTTTACTGAATACTGACAAAGTTATTTGTTCCTTTAAACAACAGCTGACAAATAGAACTTAAGCACTAAAGTGCACTGTAAAGGGAATTACAACTTAGAAAACAAATGGAATGAAATTAATGCTGGGAAATGATGCCAGATTGCTGACTATGAAGGCTGAATTTAAAATAGCAATAAGCAGAGGAGTGACATACATTACAGGATGTGTTTATGTGCCCCTCTCCTTCTGCAGGGGCATGCATGCTTCTTTCATTATTCCCATACAGACTAGGGAAAACAGAAGGCAACACATATGATTCACTCCACTCTATTAACAGAGTGTGAATCACTTATCCAGAGCTATAAATCCCAGGTGGGGCCAAAATTTCAGACTGGCCAGTAGCAAAGGACCCCAGGGATCAGTGGCCCTGCTATGATGTTGATTCTCTTGAATGAATAACTGACTCTCAAGTATGACCCAAAATATCCACCACCAGCTTTCAGCATACCAAAGATGTGGAAACCACAGTCTGTTCTGGGAGACGGCATGTCTTAACATGGAACAGAGAAGTCCTCCTATAAAATGTCCTCCAAAAGCAATCGATTTTAAAAAAGAATTCCCACCATAAAGCTTTACAATCACATGTCCTATAAAGTGTGGTCCCATTAAAAATCCCAATGAGCATTAAAACTTTTGAGAAAAAGTAATGCAGACAAAAGGGCTGCCATGGTATTATCATCGAGCAATTGCAGAGTTCACTGTTATTTTTTCTTTTTTTCTTTTTTTCCCTGTGGTGCTGGGGATTAAACCCAGGGCCTTGTGCATGTGAGGCAAGCACTGTACCAACCAAGCTATATCCCCAGCCCTTAATGCTATTTTTAAAAGTCTTATCAGCATGAATTTTCTTGATTTATACACATAACTCCAACAAATTATTTTCTCCAAGGTTCCGAGTGTTAACTAAAAATCTGAAAGAATGGTCCTAGTGAAAAGGGATAGTCCCTATTACTAGAGTCTAAAATCTGAACAAAGGAAGTAGCTACACACACTTCTGCAGATTTCCTGGCTTCAGCCAACTCAGGGGGACTTTGACAGGCCACTTGATTCAAAGAGCTCTCAAACTAATTTCTGAGTCCACATTCCTCCCTCTTTTCCTATTATTTCTCTCAGAGAGTCCTCTTGCCTGCCCCTTAATCAATTCTACATCATTCAGCCCTCTCTCAATTGCACAAGTTCATTAGGCAGGTATGTTCTACCTCTGGGTGTGGAAATTTCTTAAGCCCCCTTATTGAGTCTGTACCACAGGCCAGTCAATAAATTTGCAGTCCAATTTCTAACATATGCAGAGCCTGAAGCAAGAGTATAAATAGAGTCCTGTGTACCATATGCCTAAATATTTAAAAGCCATAAATCAATCTAACAAGCTGTTAGAAATAAAACATTTACTTTATCCTTCCACCACTGCATGTACACCTCATGATGTGTGCATGTGTGAGTGCAAATGTGTGTAAAGCTATAGTCCACAATGAATAACTGCACATAACACATATTAAAATTGAACATCCCTCTGATCTACTACCTCTAGTCTAGTGACCTCCCTTCTGTTTTTGATTTTTAAATTGGTGAGAAGAGGGAAGGGAAAGGGAAAGTGCTGGGGATTAAAATGGAGAAAACTATATAATATGCTTTTATGAATATGTCAAAATGAACCCACTAACATATGTAACTATAGGGCACTAATAACACAAAAAAATCATACATCATGTTTGCCAAAGATAATGGCTGTCTGTGGGACTTGGTTTGCGGTGAAGAGATGAGAAGGGAGAGGATTCTTCCTTGCTGACTCACCCTGACCTGATCCCTCAAATCTTCCCTTCCTTTCACTCAAGGTCACTACAGCTCAAACTCCTATCTTCTCTTCCCCTCACTGTCCAGATGCCTGAGTAAGTTCATGAGTGTGTTGCCTCTGAGGTTTCTCCTCATTTGAAAGAATCCCCCCAGATAACCTTTGCCCCATCCCTGCTGGTATCTGTCTTTCAAGTTTCTCAAAGGAACCTAGAGCTGGAAAACCAGATACAAATCTAAAGCTCTCAGACCTCTTAAGAGTTCTAACCCAGAATGTGGTGGTGCATGGCCCCCTTCTCCTTGCACCCCCAGCACTGGCCCACACTGTGAGGGACGCGTCTGTCCACATAAACATGGACACTCCAACCTACGAGCCCAAGTTCAATCCCAACAAGACTCCCTCCTTGACCCAAGTATAGTCAGACTCCTCTAAGGTCTCTGTGACCTTGGCCTGCTGAGCCCATCTTTAGCAAAGAATCTCCACCTTTGATATCTGATCAAGTTCCCTGCCCCCTAAACAGCATATCTAAGCCCTTGCCCTGCCTTTAGCAATTTTCCATACACTCGTCCCCCTCACTCTGCTGCTTGACCATAAATCCCCAACTGTCTCTGCTGTATTCCGAGTTGAATTCAGCTTTATATTGAAGTCTCTGTCCCCTACTACAGTAGCACAAATAAAATTTCTTACTGTTTTTAACAAGTGTCTGCTATAAAACTTTTCTTTTACAGTTCACACCTTTGCTATCACCCTTGACTAGCCATCAGGCCCTGGAGTGTGTATTAGCAGCCCAGTTTTCTTGAGAGAATAAACCAGAAAAAAAGGCCACTGCAGGTTCTAGAAGTAGATGCCAGGTCTTTGGGGAAAAGAATTTTGGGGTCCTGGTACTTGGATGTGATATCCTCCCCTGAGGAGGAAGTATAGAACTGAGCATAGAACTTTGGCCCATGGACACCTTGTCCTATGTGAAGGGGCACAACTGAAGGAAGCCAGACCAAACACTCCTGTAATTCATGCACTGAACTAAATAGGGTTGATGTGCATTAGTGATTCCTTAAGTCACAAGCACAAATTCTGTTTTAAAATCTCTCAACAACTACATCCAATGTGATTGGACAGAGAAAGGGGTAGCAAGGACAATGATCTCCCTTTAGTGCATTCTCCCAAAATAGTTCCTTTTCAGTGAACTAAAATTTATTTATTCTACTCTAAAGTGCTCTTTTTATCTAAATCCTAAATTAATACTCCATTTGGACCATTACCTGGAGCTTCAACCAGACTCTTGTGAGATTACTAGAAAAGTCCACTTATATAATTCACAAATATTAATGATTTACCATGAATAAACCTGTCATCTTCCTTCCAAATCTGGCCCTTCTTCTGTCTTTTTCTCCCTTGCAATCTCCACCAAAGACAATCTGAACCTCTTAGAATGAGCTAGGTGCTCCTCCTCTGAGCACACCACTTCCTTTGTTTTCCCCCATTGAAAACATACCTCAGTTGCACAGAATTGGGGTGATCCTAATCCTTGGTAGACAACATACTTACTTCAATAAAGCAAGTATAAGCTGATCTAAATTCTTGCCATGCACCTCTTAACTCCAACACATGATTCCAGAACATTCTTAGGAGCCTGTCATTTACAGACAACACCCTAGAAATCTGAGTAATCCCTTAAACCTTCACATGCTGGAACAACACTACATGCAGTTAGATAAACTTGTTTCTTAAATGCATATTTTTCAATGACTTGAAATATAACAATACTGAATTCCTACGAGGGACAAAACATCATAGTACATGAAAGAATTTTCTCTTAAAAAAAAAAAATAAGTCTCACTGGGTACAGTGTGCACACCTGTAATCCCAGCTTCTTGGGAGGCTGAGGCAGGAGGATCACAAGTTCAAAGCCAGCCTCTACAATTTAGCAAGACCCTAAGCAACTTAGCTAGAACTTGTCTCAAAATGAGAAATAAAGAAGGGGATGCGGATGTTGCTCAGTGGTTAAGTACCTCTGGGTCAACCCCTGGTACCAAAAATTTTTTTTAAAAATCTCCTGCCAAAATGTATCAATGGATCAAGACTTTATATAAATTCATCACTAAAGCAAAGAATTTAAAGCAGAGACCTTCTTTCTGGTGGAGACTAATTTTTCCCAGGTATAGCTATGTCCTCCAACACACCTTCTTCTAGATTTCCAAACACTAGGCCTAGTATTACAATGGTGTTTGTCCAAGATGTACTGTGAACCTAGATTCACAAAAGACCACAGTAACGTCAGGTCTTTTTTCTAACAGGCGTCTATACTAGCCATTAGCTTTCCAGTTGCTCAGCTCTGCTGCTACCCTTCTGTGCTATGCTCTGTATTTTAGGGGCCTGAGATCCAGCACACTTCATTTCTCGGGTTCCCTGGACAACTGACTTGTAATTAGGTTCTGCCAATGGGAACACAGTAGGGAGACTGGAAGGGGGGCAGAAGAGAGAAGGAACTTTCAACAGCAGACCCTGGCAGACCCAGCCAGACTACACACTGAGCAAAGCTACCTCACCTGTGCTTCTCTAGCCCAGGGGTGGCAGTGTTTTCCTATATTCCTATATTTGCATAACTTCTCTTCCCTTCTTGTGCTCCACCAGCCCTTCAATCCCTGTGTAACCAGTTTCCATTAAAAGAAAATAAAATCCTGGTGAGGTGCTGTTGTGCACACCTATAATCACAATGGCTCAGGAGGCTGAGGCAGGAGGATCACCAAGTTCAAAGTCAGATTCATCCGGAGGCTGAGTCAGGAGGATCACGAGTTCAAAGCCAGCCTCAGCAACTTAGCGAGGCCCTTAGCAACTCAGTGAGACCCTGTCTCTAAATAAAAATACAAAATAGGGCTGGGGATGTGGCTCAATGGCCAAGTGCCCCTGAGTTCAATCCCCGGTTCAAAAAAAAAAAACAAAGTCAGATTCAGCAAAAGCAAGGCACTAAGCAACTCAGTGAGATCCTGTTTCTAAATAAAATATAAAATAGGGCTGGGGATGTGGTTCAGTGGTTGAGTGCTCCTGAGTACCACCCCTCAACCCCCCCCCCTCCCCCCCGCAAAAAAATCCTGTTTGAAATATCTAGAATTATTTCTATTTTCCTATCAGAATATGTGTAATACAGAGAGGTCCGTTGCAAAAGCTTAGGACTTCTGATTACAACTAACTATTCCAAGTTTTCTTACTTTCTGGATCTTTGATTTTGCTAAAAATGCTCTGAGATTTTTTTCTTCTCATGATTCTGTCCCGTTGTTATCACCATTCCAGGTTTCTATTTTCTTCTCAGAGAATCACCTTCCTGTTTATTTCTCTGAGTCCATCTGGTGAGAATATGGAAACAGAAAATAGCAATCTTCCTATTTAAGAATGGAAAATATAGAATCAGAAAACTAGACTCCTTTTAAGAAAGAAATCATCAAATTACTTGAAGACAAAAACACATCCCTCATTCAGGTACAGTGTTGCAAATACTCCTCTAAGCCATGAAATAAAATACATAGGGGCTAGGGTTGTGGCTCAGTGGTAGAGTGCATGCCTAGCATGTGTGAGGCTCTGGGTTCAATTTTCAGCACTACATATAAATAAATAAATAAAAAATAAATAAATAAATAAGTAAATAAGTAAAAATAAAGGTCTATCAATATCCTAAGAAATAGATATTGATATTTGAAAAAATAATAAAGTAAAATAAAATATACAGAATATTAAGACCCAGGTAGCTCCAAAGAATAATCAGGTGGAGTAGAAGGTCTCCAATAAAACTGTGCTTGACCATCTCCCACATTTTATCACAAATTACATATCTTTTCCATTGCTTCTTGACAATGTAGAAAGAGATGAGGACATTTTTGTTCCTAAAAGATTTTATTACAGAAGCTTTAACCCATACAAAATGAAAACTTCCACAGCCATAAGATGTTAAAACTTGCTAAACAATTTCCAAAATACGACTATTGTAGGAGACAGCGATACTCATAAATTACACCTATTTTAAGTCCCTTCAGCTATAACTAAATTTGCAGTTTCTCTCTGAGTTTTTCTCATTTCCTGCATTGGATTAAATCATCTGTTTCACAAAGCTCAAACAACTTCTAAGTGCTACCTCCCTGTTAATGTGTCCATAGAAGCTGAAAGCAAATTACTTCTGACAGGTTCTAAATCCAAGCACAAAACTGATTCATTCTCTTTTAACAACTAGAAAAAGTGAGAATAGGTACTGTGAAGAAGCCAAGATCAAGTTCAAAACAGAACAGGGGGTGAGAGCTTGCAGTGCAACCTGAGGCACTGCCTTCCACAAAGAAAAATAGCAGCTGAGATGGCATCAAGAGGCTGGCAAAGCCAGTCCAGAGAGTCCCATAATGTTCCACTCAACACCAACAAGAAACCTTCAGGACAAGACTCCTTAGCCCTGAGGAGGGTTCGGGAGTAACTCTCAAAGCATGTGATTAAAGTCATTAAAAGCCACATGCATAATTCTACATATCACATTCTGGTTACTTGATTGCAGTCAACATACCTGGAGATAGGAGACCATACTCCTAATACAGAGATGCTCAGCCATTCCTAAAAAGCACAATGGTACTGAGTCCTACTATTTGGAAAACATTAAGGTACAAACTCTGGAACTTCAAAGATGAGCAAAATAAGCCCCAAGGGAACTTCTGATTATGAATGTAAATGTTAAACCATTAGCTCAAACTCAAACTAAAATAACATGCATGCATATAGTCATGGTGGGAAAAAGAAAGAATTATTTCTGATTAGACAGTTGTCTGTGAATCACTAATATGTACATAGAAGAGCCAGCAACCAGAAAAAGGTGGCTCAATGTTTAACACAAGACAAACAAGAAAATAATCACTGTATTCTTTGGTTCACCTATGAATATCATTTGCATAGTCATCATAATGTAAAGAGTGGATGGGGATCTTTCAAACATGGTGCTATAAGTGGAGGGTAGAATACAGGAAGGCTGAATGCACAGGTTGAAAAGGACAGGGTAAATAAGTGAATGATCATAATCCAACACAGAGTCAATAGATAATGCTTAACACTAGTAGTATCAACATGCTACTTGTAGGTCCAGTGATAATAACTAAAACAGATTGCTGGGTTGGGGATGCAAGTCAGTGGTTGTGATATATATATAGAGGGGGGCGGATATTCACCCATAAAGAAGAAAGGAATTAGGGGAAATACTGGGAAATGATTTTGGTCAAATTATAGGGTGTATTGCATACCTACACAAATATGTAACAATGATTCTCACCATTATGTACAACTGTGATACACAAGGAAGAAAAGAATGAAACTCTATCATTTGCAGAAAAATGGATGGACATCATGTTAAGAAAAAAAAAAAAAAAAAATCAGAAACAAAGACAATTATTACATGTTATCTCTCAACTGTGGACCTTGTGAAAGCAGAAAAGTAGAAGAGAGGTTAGTAAGGGCTTGGCAGGGTGCCAGGGGTTGGTGGGTGGGGATGGACATAATCAATGCATAATGTATGCACATATGGAAATATAATACTGAATCTGATTAATCTGTACAATTAATGTGTGTTATTACTCACACTTTAAAATACAATGAAAAAAAGAACCATTCACTACCTAAAACTGGAGTTTGTAGAGCTCTGATAAAAATAAAATGAACAAAAGATTATATGGAAAAATAAGTCTCCTTTCCCATTCCTCAGCCACACAGGTGACAGTTTCTTCTATGTTCTATATTTTTAAAAAATTGGATGGAAAGGTTGGAAGAAGGAATGGAAGAAAGGAGAGAGGGAGGGAGGGATCTATGATATAATGATTTCCTACAACTAGATTTTGCACGGTGGGTATCAGGGATTGAACTGGGGCACTCGGCCACTGAGCCACATCCCCAGCCCTATTTTGTATTTTATTTAGAGACAGGGTCTCACTGAGTTGCTTAGGGCCTCACTTTTGCTGAGGCTGGCTCTGAATTCACAATCCTCCTGTCTCAGCCTCCCAAGCCGCTGGAAGTACAGGCATGCGCCACCACACCCAGTCAACTAGATTTTTTTATTGGGACTTACTGAAAAACTTCTTTTAGATTCACTTACAGATATTTTACCATTGAACACTTTTGTGAATACTTGGAAAAATTAAATGTTAAAGATCAAAATTTTTTTCAATCCAACTCTTCTGACTCACTTTTTACATCTTCATGGATATCTATGTTTTCCTATCTTTAATGGTATAGAGATATACTGCTCTATACCATTAAAACTGTTGGTAACACAGCCTTGCTTCCAAGAGTGCTCCTCTATTGCCTCTGAGATTTTCTTTCACGCCACTGATCCCCAGCCTCAAATTTTAATGTTGATGCTTTCTTGATGTCACCAGAAGTTGTCAAAGAAAGTTACTACACATTACCTGGACTCCTATTCCTTCCTTAAATAGTCCATAAATGCTTTGCTAATGGAAACCCCCAACAGCTGTCACTGTCACATCACGCCAGATGGGGAAACCCAGTTGGTGTCCATTAAGGATTGCACAACAACATCACTGCTGCCACCCATCTGACAAAGATGTACAGGAGACTACTGGGTTAGTTTTGCATCACTGTGACCAAATACCTGACAAGGACAACTTAGAGGAGGGAAGAGTTATTTTGGTTCACAGCTTCAGAGGATTCAGTCCAGGGATGGCCAGCTCCATTGCTTTGGGCCTGAGGTGGGACACAGGTCTCATGGCAGAAGAGTATGGCAGAAGAAAGCTGCTCATCTCATGGAAGCCAGGAAAGAGAGAGAGGTAGAGGGAGAGGGAGAGAGAGAGGGACAGAGAAAGAGAGAGACAGAGAGAGGGAGAGGGAGAGGGGAGGTGGGGGCAATGAGAAAGAGAGAAGATAAATCTTCCAGGGCACACCCCTAGTGACCTATTAGGTCCCTTCTCCTAACAGAGAGCCCATTCCAATATCTATAGGTTAATCCACTGATAAGGTAAGAGCCCTCATGATCCACTCATTGCTTAAAAGCCCCACCTCTACACACATAAGACTCTGGGGAGCATTCCAAGTCAAAACCATAACAGCTATCAACTGCCAATACATGCGGATTTCAAAGATGCTGAAATTTGAAAATAAAAACTTTCTAGAATTAAGGAAATTTTTCCTAAAAAAATGAAAACATAGACACAGCTATAAACATGGCATTATGCATGTAAATACTCCACACCAGTGCATATAGAGCACCCTATTCTCTATATTAATCACATGGTGTTAACCCAGCGAGTATGTAATCTCTTCAATATTCTCTCAAGTTTCCAACGTGGTGGGGCTAAATCTATAAAATAAAAGTTGGGTCAAGAAATACCAAATGTTCTAAGTTACACCGTAACCTAAGGCACTCAATACTGGCTGATATCCTCAATAGCAACTAATATCTCAGTGCACACTATCAATGTGTCTGTCTTATACTCTTGGCTGGAGGGACTTTTTTAGAAGTCAATGCTGAATACAACAGATTCTAAGCTTACTAAATCAAAGATTAATCCTCTGAAATTATTAACAAGACACCAACTGTGCTGTTAAAGCAAGCTTATCCACCAAGTAGATATGAAAACTGTCAATCATTTACTACATTTTTGACCTAGTTGGGAGCTATGATTTGGAGAATAAATGCCTTATTCCCCAAACCAGCAGTTTTCCACTCCATTTAATCATCTTAGAGTCTCTCTACTCAGGGGAGCAACGGCAGAGAATAAAGCATGTCCTCTAAAGTTAATCATGTCTAAATCTCATGCTAGACAAAAGTTTCATAAACATACATTGAAGGGAAGATGGCCTCTTCAACAAATGGTGCTGGGAAAATTGGAAATCCTTATGCAGCAGAATGAAATTAAACCCGTTTCTCACCCTGCACAAAACTCAAAGTGGATCAAGGACCTAGGCATTAGATGAAGACCCTGTACTTACTAGAAGACAAGGTAGGCCCAACTCTCCAGCATGCTGGCTTAGGAACTGAAATCCTCAATAAGACTCCTAAAGCACAAGAAGAAAAATCAAGAATCAATAAATGGGATGGTATCAAAATAAAAAGCTTCTTAACAACAAAGGAAACAATCAAGAATGTAAAAAGAGCATAGAGAATGGGAGAATATCTTTACCACCTGCACCTCAGAGCATTAATTTCCGGAACTCAAAAAACTTAACACCAAAAAAACAAATAACCCAATCAATAAATGGGTAAAGGAACTGAACAGGCACTTCATAGAATAAGAAATAGGATCAGTCAACAAATATATGAAAAAGTGTTCAGAATCTCTAGCAATTAGAGAAATGCAAATTAAAACTACACGAGATTCCATCTCACTCCAGTCAAAACGACAATTATCAAGAATACAAGTAACAATAAATGATCGTGAGGATTTGGGGGAAAAGGTATGCTCATACACTGCTGGTGGGACTACAAATTGGTGCAACCACTCTGGAAAGCAGTATGGAGACTCCTCAAAAAACTTGAATGGAACCACCATTTGACCCAACTATCCCACTCCTCAGCATATACCGAAAGGACTTGAAATCAGCATACTAAGTGACACAGCCACATCAATGCTTACAGCAGCTCAATTCACAGCAGCTAAGCTATGGAACCAATGCAGGTGCCCTTCAACAGATGAATGGATAAAGAAAATGTAGTATATATACACAATGGAATATTACTCAGCCTTAAAAAACAATGACTGTATGAATTTTGCCCATAAAAGGATAGAACTGTAGGCGACCATGTTAAGTGAAATAAGTCAATCCCAAAACACCAAAGGCCAAATGCTCTGATATGCAAATGATAACACAATAAGGAGGGGGGAGAATAGAAGTTCATTGGATTAGACAAAGAAGAATGAATGGAGGGGGATGGGAATAGGAAAAACAGTAGAATGAATTGGACATAACTTTTCTCTGTTCATATATGAATACACGACCAGTATAACTCCATATCATGTACAACCACAAGAAGGGGATACTAATTAGAAAAAAATTATACTTCATGTGTGTATAATATGTCAAAATACACTCTACTGTCATGTATATCTACAAAGAACAAATTAATTAAGTAAATAATCATGTCTAGGATGTTCCAACTTGATTTCCTCATGTACATGCTTTAATCAGTGAAATAACAAACATGGATCAGGTCCACATTAAGAATCACTAGTAATACAGGAGCTAGGGTTATAGTTCAATTAGTAGAGTGGTTGCCTATCAGATACAAGGCCCTGGGTGAAATCCCCAGCACCACCAAAAACAAACAAACAAACAAACAAA
>JAJEJO010004736.1:109775-155523 GCA_020662805.1 Glaucomys volans
TAGGCTGGAGTGCAGGCAGTGAACAAAGGCCTCAGCCACATAAAGCCCACCATACAAGTGCAGTAAGCCAGGGCAGAGGCAAGCCAGGGTGCTCCCACCTGTCCTGCAGAGGCAGCTCCCCCAAACCCAATGCAGATGGCCATTCCATACAACACCATGGTGCCACAACCTCAACTCCTGCTTCCTAACCAGGTTGAAGGGAGACGAAAGAGGAGTAGGACAGACCTAAATGGAATTGTAGGGCTAACCAATAGCAGTTGGCATTTTTCCAAACCCTCATTAACTTAAATTTGGACCAATAGCAGTGGTACTTTTCCAAACCCTGATTAGTATAAATTTGGACAATGACATTGACTTAAACGCTATATTAATCCAAAGATTACCACACTCAAGTGGCAACCCCTATTGAGTCCCTCTTGCCCTGTAAGAGCTCTGTCTCTTTTTTTCCCTGAACGAATAAATCCTACTTTATTGCACTCAATTTTCTTTGTCTGTGGATTTTATTCTTCAAATTCATGGGGCAAGAACCTGGAAAGAAGCTGGTAGTTAGTTTTTGGGATCTGCTGCAACACTGGAGGGCATACTATGCCATTAAGAACTTCAACAGGCCACTCAATCGTAGTGGAAAAGAACTGAGCTACACAGGCTGTGACCTCAGAGCTGACACAAGCAGAACCCCCCACCTTGATTAGCTAATGCTACAATAGGCCTTCTCAGCTGCAGAGGCCTGCAGCTTATGGAGACTCAACTCACTAGTAGAAGCAGAGAATCTAGCTTCATCTCAAGCTCTGGTTTTACTATGACTCAAAGAAGAAACAGAATGGCCCCAAAGTAAGAAATGAAAACTCCATGTATACTCTAACAATGACAGGGGAAGCCAAACAGCCACAGCTTCTTTCTTCCCAGCTCAGTTACCCCTATCTTCAAAGCTGTAGCACATGTGATATGTATGTAGCACACGTGTGCAGCTGAACACAACAGCCAGCCAGGAAGCAAGCAGGTACACAGGGGCAGAGGCACAGGACATGGTGGGGAAAGGGAGGCTCTCAAAGAGGAACCGCATCACACAATGTTGGGAGTTATTGGGTGTTCTGCATAGGTGAGGCCTCAGACCCTTCAGCTACTACAATCACCATGTGTGGAAATGACCTCACCAACATGTGGAGAAAGGCAGCATAGAGGGGTGCCTTCAATGATAATGTTCAACCACTGAACAAAACAGGTCTGTCTGCCCTAGACTTCTGGCTAATTTAGTCAATTAATGTGCTAAGGCACTTTTAGTTAGGTTTTTCATGCTTCCTGACTAATGCATTTGAGTGATGATAACATTAGACTGTGGCCTAATGTTTGGGAAGTCTGCATATGGTTGTTTAAAAACAATGTAGGAGAGGAGACCTTCCCTGGCTTTTTGTCCAAAAAAGTCAAATTACTACTGCCAGTGGGGACTCTAGGAAACAAATGCTTTTTTCAGGAAGAGCTTTCCATTGGTTTTCCGTAGTCAGTTATCTCATGGCTTTCTGTAATGGACCTGAGCTACTGCATCTATCTAACTCCCCACCAGTGAGGGAACCTTTCAAAAACCAAGTATTAAGGGAAGCTGTGCTTCTTACCAGGTGTTAAGTTGTTATACAAATGTGAATCCATGTTTTGAAAAGAATAAGGCTTACTCAGCTTTGTGCCTGCAGGGAGCGCAGGCTGCTTGGAAGAGCTGTGCAAGTGTATTTTTCTACCCCGTTTAAACTTCTGCAATTTCCTTCTTTAGAAAAAGAAAAGCAACAAGACTATGTCATTAGATATTAAAGTTGTTTTGGTTTTATATTATCAGAGAATAAATTTTTTTGACCTTTGAGTTAAAAAAAAAAAAAACAAGTATTGCTTATCTTTGCCTAAAGAACCCAACATACTGCCTGCAATGTAGTAGGTTCTCAAAGATATTTCAAGTATAGTCAGGCATGATGGAATATGCCTATAATCCCAGAAACTGAGACACTGAGGCAGGAGGATCACAAGTTCAAGGCCAGTCTCAGCAACTTAGCGAGACTCTGTCTCAAAATTTAAAAATGAAAAGAACTGGGGATATACCCCAGTGGAAAACACACCTGGATTGTTGAATTCCCAGTCCTTCCCACCTCAAAAAAAAAAAAAAAAAGAAAGAAAGAAAGAAAAAAAATATATATATATGTGTATGTGTGTATATATATATTTTCTAAGAAATTATAAACACATTTAGGTCTTATTTTATAAAAAGTCAGGCCTTAGCTTTTTCTGATAATAAGCTAATAAAGAGTAAGCAAGAAGTAAAACTAGAAATTGTATGCTAACAGCAAGTACCTGTCAGGGGACCCAGTTCAAATATGCAAATGTGGACCCACTGAAAATAAATTTAAGCATTGAAATATGGGACAATGTCTATACAAGTGTCATCTGAAAGTTTTATCAGTCTCATCACAAAAAAAAAAAAAAGAATTTCAGTTCAAATTCCTAGTTGTTAGATTTCGTGACTTGGATCTTTGCCCAATGAGGTCAACAGGTTTCTCTGAATAAAAAAATAACATACTAAATTAGAAACTGATGAAACAAACTGGTAAGAAAATGACTACCTTGTCTCATGAACTTTATCCTGGCTGATTTACTCTGACGATCTTAACAGTGTTATTCTAATTACTTATGATAATACTGCATGGTAGACTACTATCTCATTTAAAAATAATAATAAAATATAAGCAAAACTTTGGTGTCCAGTTATTAACTCTGAAAAAAAAAATTATAAAGTCAATAATTTGAGAAAGAATTAATGAGTTATGAGAATGGAAATGTGACATTAAGGAAATGCTAAAGAACTAGAAGATTTAACTTGAGCTTTGGTAAGGTAGATCTCATTGGAGATAATTCTTGATTATTCCATGCTGACCACACTTCATTATTGTTTATTACATGGAAACATCTTAGCAGTCAGTCATGAGGAAACACTAAGATTCACTCTAATTCTGAGCTCATGTGAAGTCCATGAAGTTATTAAGTGACAAATCTACAAGTCAATGTCTGAAGCTTATGTGAATTAAATATATTAGTAAGCAATAAACACAATTTCATAAAAAGCAGATATTTTCAATTTGCTATTTGAACTTGCAACATTTAAATTTACATTTTTATTTTGCTTTAAAATTTTGAAGAGTTAAAAACATTCAAACTTGGAGGTAAAACTGGTATAGCCTTTCCAAAGGCCAATTTAAGAGTATGTTTAAAATTTTTAATTTATGTGCTGACACAGCCATTCAGATATTTAGAGAAATAACAGCATGTATGAGCTAGGCTCATAATATGTTCATAGTAGCTGTTATAATTTGAGTCTGAAGTATCTCCCAAAGATTCATGGGTTAAAAGCCTGGTCACCAACCTATGGCAATATGGCAGTGGACCCTTTAGGAAGTAGGGCCTAGTGGGAGGAAGTGAGTCATTAGTGGGTTACCCCTACTCTCTCTTTTGCGTCCTGGCCACAATGAGGTGAGCAGCTCTGCTCCACCATGTCCTTCTCAACATGACGCACTGCCTTGCCACAGGCCCAAACACAACAGAGCCAACCAAACATGAACTACTCTAAAACCACAAGCCAAGTTGTCTTTTCTTGTTTTAATTTGTTTAGCTCAGGCTATGTGTCACAGCAATAAGTTCATGAAGACAGTAATATAACAAAAGAAAGAGAAAGAAGGGAGGAATGAACCTAAAAACTCAATTATAGGGGAATGGTTAGATATCTTTAGATACATCCATACTATGGAATGAACATAGTTTTAAAAATAATGAAGTAAATTGATATAACATAACATGAAAAAAATCTTTAAAACACACTTAAATAGAAATTCATTAAATTAAGTTGTATGCATGTATGACTATACCACAATGAAACCCGCTATTCTGTATAATTAATATATACCAATAAAAAATTTTAAAATGGAAAAACTTTTAAATGGAAAGAAAAGCAAGGAGAAATCAATATCTATTGCATGATTCAAAAAAAAAAAGTAGGCAAAACTCCATGATGAACTCAATTATATGTAAAAAATTCTAGAAGGATAGCTATTAATCTGACTGGCATGGGACATAAGAAATAAAGATTAAATTTCAGTTTTTCCTGGGAGACTATTATTTTAATTTTGCCAGAAGTGATATATTCATGTGTTTCTTGAATAATTTTTAAAAATTTTTAAAGATATTAAAGAAAAACATAATCTTTCTGAAGAGACAAATTTAAAGATTCTCACATATTTGGTAAAATACATCAAGACTGACAAATACACTCCTAAAACTGCCACATCATCTCCATGATATTTAAGCAATACTACCTTGGACTCTGCCCGTTGTTTTGTAAGAGTATCATAATTTGGAATTTATGCAGAAAGTTATATGGCACAGTAAACTGCCAGGAGTTTCATCGACCCCAAAAGGGAAAGAGGCAGATTATATTCACTTGAACGTCAGCAGGTGAATGTGTTCTGCTAACATCTAATGAATTACTTCAGATAGAGAGGAGCCTACATCCTCTCAGAGGCCCTGTCAGAACAATGCCTAGCAATTCAGCTTAAAGGCTAGACGGAATTTAAAAATTAAAACTTGACAAAAGTTAGCAAATTGAAGACAATCAAACCAAGCACCTTGAAATAATAACATTTATTAATTTGTCAAGCTTAGCACTTTTAAATTATGTATTTCAAAATCTCGATTATACTTAAAAACCAAATATTGGCAATGTTGGAGCTCTTAAAATAGTATTCTGGAAGGCAAAAAAGTAATAAAACATAATATATCGTAATAAAATAGGAAACTAAACTATAAAGTGGATAAAAAAAAAATTTAACAGTTGAGAAATCAGGTATGTGATGCTTAAGCCGTCAGCAAACCCTCCAGCTGGATTTAGCTTCTAGAGGGCTTCTCCCAGAGCAGGGGCCCCTTAAAACTGAGGGTTTCAGGGTAAAAAAACATAAAATACCCATTTTTCTTATCCTTTCTCCATTGGTTAGAAGCTCCTACTACAGGTGCCCTAATGAACTTTATAGTACTCCCTAAAGGGAAATAGGGTGATCTCAACTGGCCCAGGACTTTCCAGTTTTACCACTGAAAATTCCTTATCTCACATGTGCAGGCTTAAAAAAATAAAAAAATTGATTTAATAGAATTTGAAAGTAGAAAAGTAGAACGTGGTTTCTAGAGGCTGGAGAGAATAGTGGGGAAGGAGAGATGATGAAAGGTTTGTCCATGGGTACTAAATTACAGTTAAGTAAGAGCAAGAAGTTCTGGCCATAGGGTGACTACAGATAATAATAACGTACCACCTATTTTTTAAAACTAGAAAAAAAAGATTTTAAATCCTTTCACCATAAAGAAATGATAAAAAAGAGACTAGATATGTTTAATTGAACTTAAACATTAACCTGCCAGGCACAGTGGCATGTACCTGTAATCCCAATAACTTGGGAGGCTGAGGCAGAAGATAGCAAGGTCAAGGCTAGCCTCAGCAATTTAGTGAGACCCTAAGCAACTCAGCAAAACCCTGTTCAAAATAAAAAATAAACAGGGTTAGGGGTGTAGTTCTGGGGTAAAGTGCCCCTAGGTTCAATCCCCAGTACCAAAAATAAATAAACATTAACTTGATTTAAACAACCTGACTGTAATATATACGAGTACACAATGTATACATGTATTAAACATCACATGGCATGCCATTAAATGCATAATTTTATGTTTTATGTACCAGTTTCACATCAACTTATTTTTAAAAATAAGCATTGATTTTAAAAAGAGGAGTAGGACCTTCCATCACCAAAGAGATACAAGACAGACTGGAACAGGGTCTTTCAGGGATGCCACTGGCAGGATTCCTGAGTTAGATGGTTTGGGTAGATCAAAAAGCCATGGTCACTTTCAACTCAATACTTCCTTATAAGATTCCAAGGGGGACAAGCACATTACCCCTCTCCCTTTTCTAAAATCAATTCAAAATTCACTCAATTTGAAATTGTCTCAGAATTCATGCAATCCTTCAACACAGGAAATTGTACAGATTCCTTCTCTGGAAATATCTAAGAAAAGCATAGCTAACATTCCCCCATTTCATGTAGCTCTGTTGTTGTTATATCTACAAACTCATGAAAACACTAGAGGAACAGACATACAATTGAAGGGCAGGTGGTCTAGATTTTGGCACCTTTGAATAGTCCAATAGAGCAGCCCAACACAAAGAGCTTCTAGAACAGAGATTGTCCCAGATGTGGGGACCTAATCTAATACAAATGTGTGAAATGGCTTTGGTTCAGGAGTTGGTCACTGTTCTGATTTTAACGTTTTATTTGCTTACTTCATGGAAATATCAGGGAGCTGGCAAGGTACTAGGAAACAGAGATACAGATCTCCATGACTGAAGGAGAAAAACACCTTTGGTGATAGAACAAATGTCCTTCAGTGCATCAGACAACCCTTCCACAGGGAAATAGTCCTTGGATGTTTGACTTTTAGAGCACTAGCTTGCTCTGATTCACTTTTCAGTTCCTTGCCTCTTCCATGGTCCCAATGCTGCCCAGAGGATCGGTATGCACTATGAATAGCTGGCATGATAGGCTGGAACTGATGGAATCCACTGTGTTGCTAAGCAGCTCCAAGACAGAGTGGAGTACCCATAGGAGAGCAGAGCTGCTTGCTGGTAGTTAACCAGGAGAGGAAGAAAGCAGCCTAACCTTTAAAGAGCCCATAGGGAACCTTCTATGAACTTGTATTGAAATTTTCTCAAGTGAAAAAGCCAACAGTCTCTCACTTGATACATATTTGGCAAGGGATAAGCCTATGGGTGTGTGCATGCGCCTACATTTTCACGTGTCAAGAGTCTGCTGGTTCCTGTTAGCTAGAAAAGTGACTCTTTGCACTGTACCAGCAGAGCCAAACATCTTCCCAGAATTATTTCCCGGTTGGGAAATGGAAAGTTACTGGATTGACTCTTCCATCTAATGGTATGTAATGAAGTCTGGTACATAGTAGAAACCCTGGCCCAGTAAAACATCAGAGACAATTCTATCCTCTGCAATCCGAGAGCTGGGCTGGCATGCATGGGCCCCAGTACAGCACTGTCTGCCCAAGCCAGATCCTCGGGCAGGCTGCCTGTCCCTGATGACCACCCCAAACAGCCACTGCACTCAGGTTTCCTACCACTGTCAGGTCCCCTCTGTCTAATAATGAGCAGTGGATAGATGTTGGGCGTTATGGTCTGGGCCATTCAGATGCCAAACCTTGAAAATAAATCCTCCCCCAGTAACTTGGAGCTAGTACTCAGGAAAAATAATGGCACCACAGAGATATCATTGAGCCTGCACGAAAAGAATTAGAGGATTAGAACTGGTGAATGACGTTATGAGAAAAGTACCACATTCACTGATCCAAGGTAAGAAAATTAAGATAGAATAACACAAAATAAGGATGAAAGGGTGAGGCAGAGAAATGCTGAACTTGTTTTAATCTACACAACAGCTGGAACCAGACCAAAATGAACCAAGGAGACATATTTTACCTTCTATTCATCTGTTCCCTAGCAGACAGGCCAAAGAGGATGTGTTGGTTTCATTCAACTTTACTGAATGACTCCATCTCAAAAGAAAAATTGCACAGCACCATTCATTAGAAAACAGATTCTACATCTTTTTAAAAAATATATTTATTTTAGATTTTAAATAATATGCCAACCTCAGAGGGAGTAATCTAGAACAGTGCCTTAGAACAGCTCTAAATAAAACACCCCTGAGTTCCACTGGGCAGCAGCCAAGAGCTCTGAATCTCAAAAGCTCCTCACTGTGCCTGCTCAGCAATTCACCATTTCAGGGTCAAGAGAGGCATTTGACAATTCCTAAATTTTCCTTCATAAACTGGACATCAAGAGTCAAATCCCTCATGCACATAAGTTAGGCAACACAAACATCCAACAGAGTCAATATATGAACACCGATAAAATAACAGGGCACTGCATTTAGGCCCATCCTCACTGAAAACACACTTTCATGTCCTGCAGTCTAAAGAACCAGGACAGAAAAATCCTCAATACTCATGAAATTCAGCACCTCTGAAATCAACATTACCAAATTAGTTTTTTTTAATGAAGCTTCCAAATATCTCAAAATTTAAGATATTAAATAGAAGCCCAAGGAAAACAAAAGTGAAGCACTGGGAATGAAGAATAAGTCAACGATGAATACTAGAAAAGGCCTCAAACACTGATACTCAGCAAAAGCTATACAAATGGAACTTGTAATTTAATCCCTTTAGTTCACTCTTCAACCACAGAGCCATGCAAGAGGGTAACAATCAGAGAGTACTGGCCCTGTCATCCACAGGGTATCAGCCAGGCTGTGGTAGTACTGCACCAGCAGCTGCCTAGGTCTGAGCCATCAGTGTTGTCCTGGGTCTAGGGAGAGACACTGTGCAGCCTGTGGAGCTACCCAGTAGAAAGGACTCTTCCCTCCTTTCAATTTACTCATGTTTCTTTGCATTGCCATTTTAGGAGACCCTGGGCACCAAGGCAGTGCAGTAATGAGTCCACGCATGGAGGGAATGGAAAATCACAAAGACAGAATATTTCACTTTCTAAGCAAATAAGATCATGATCATTTTGTTTATTTCTTTCATTTGCTTATTAATTTATATTTTTGAAAACAAAAAGAGTGGCACTGTGCTCAGGACTAAATGTTTGTGTCCCTCAAAAACTCTTATGCTGAAACCATCATTTAAAGATATTGGGAAGCTGGACTTTTAAGAGGTAATTAGGTCATGAGGGTAGCATCTCCTTGATGGGAATAGAGTCCTTACAAGTGGAAAAGATACCAGAGTTCTTGTTCTCTCTTCCAGCAAGAAGGTGGCCATCTGCAAACCAGAAAGACAATTCTTTCCAGACATGGGATGTACAGGCACCCCACTCTTGTACTTTCCAACTTCCACATCTGTGAGAAATAAATAACTGTTGTTGAAGCCACTCAGTCTATGGTAATTTGTTAGAGCAGCCCAAACTGACTAAGGTACTCTCATATCTTAGAAAACTACAAAGTATCTCTCTTAGCTTCTTCCATCATCTCTGTACTTCTCTCCTCTGTCAAGTGTCCTTATTGCACCAAATAAGTCAGCAAGAGTTTAAGTGAGGGCTGGGGATATAGCTCAGTTGGTAGACTGCCTGCCTCGCAAGCACAGGCCCTGGGGAGTTCAATCCCCAGCATCGCAAAAAAAAAGAAAAGAAGAGTTTCAGTGAACATGGGACAACGATGCTATATAAAGGCATTAGTGCCCTTTGCCATAATATCCCATCAAAAGAAAAGCAGATTCCAATACATATAAAGAATATATATATGCCATAAGTAGGTCTTATCTTCAAAATGAACTAATTAAGGTCTGGAGATAAAGCTTTGTTGCAGAGTACTTGCCTATCATGTACAAGGCCTTGGTTCAATCCCCAGTACTATACTGCAAAAAGAAAGAAAGAAAATTAGCTAAGTAGAATTTCATATGAAGATGAACATATTTCCTGTTTATTAAGTATCTATGTTCATCAGCTTCCCATTACTATAACAAATATCTCAGATAACCAACTTCTAAAAAGAAAAGGGTTATATTTTATCACTGTTTTGGAAGTTTCAGCTCATGATCGTTAGGCCCTGTTGCTTTGGGCCTTTGCAGCACATCATGGCAGAAGCATGTAACGGAGCAAAACTTCTTTCCTCACACCCAGGAAATGAAAGAAAGAGAAAGCGGCTGGCATCCCTCTGTCTCATTTGATGGTACATCCCCCAATAACCTAAACGCCTCCCAATAGGCCTCACCTATTAAAGGCTCAACCACCTCCCAATTGCACCAAGTTGAGGCTCAAGACTTTAACACACGGGACTCTGGGGGGCTACTAAGATACAAACCCTTGCAGCATCTTTTCTTGAAAGGGCATAAAGCTCTACATTTATCAACCCAAATCTAACAATCTCCCTTAACTATACTCTTCCTTCTTTCATTCCCATCAACACATTGCCTTATATCCTTCTCTACATTATTTATATATAGACCCAGAAATGGAGTTGGACACCTCAACTCACAGGCCAGGTAAATGAAAAACTGGACTCGGTGCCTGACTCACTAGTTTAAACATTCCTCAGTCTCCTAGTTAAACACAAGTTCATCTCTTTCCCCATTCCCAAAGCCCTAAAAATAACCACAAAAGGAAAAAAATATAAACTTACAAGAACACACAAGACAAAAGACTGAATCATGAATCAAATGAGGGTTCTAAATGCGTTTTTTCAACAATGGAGCTGGTGGACTCAAGGAAGGAAGGTGCTCTGGAGGAGGGGGCCAACTGGGCCTGGGCACGCTTGAACAACGCGGGAAAGAACAGTGATAGTGACTGTGAAGACAGGGATGAGGGATGAAAAGACGGAGAATATGAAAAATCTAATTATGAAGCAAGTAAATATAAGGTCCACTCCCTCTTCACATAGCCTGTGGCCAATGCATTCCCAGTCAAGAGATAGTTATTTTCTCCATAGATTTGAAATTAAAATCTCCAGACTTGGTTATACCAGGTATAATTGAGATCAGGTGAGGTCAAAAACTATAAATGAGCAAATGTGGGAATTAAATCCCCAGGACCCAGTCCCTCAGCTAGCTCCCAGAATGTTGGCAGCCAAGTCTATGTGATGTACACACTTTCCTTTGGAAACTGAGCAGACCAGAGAAATGATCCTCACTAACAGTACTAATACTCGATGGTCCACCAGGGGAAAGGAGGCCCAATCAGCCTCCCCCAAAACCTACCAGAGAGAATTAAACAAACAAGAAATGGAAAAGCAGGGGGGGACTGCAATAATATTTATTTTAATTTAAAATAATTAAAAATTCTAAATGTAGAGAATTAAGGATATTCACTTAATACAGTTTCAAAAGTAGGAATCAGAGAAGAGAATGTGATCAAGAAATTGCTATGTCTGGGTGCAGTGGCGCACGCCTATAATCCCAACAGCTCAGGAGGCTGAGGCAGGAGGATCTCAAGTTCAAAGCCAGCCTCAGCAAAATCGAGGCGCTAAGCACTCAGTGAGACCCTTTCTCTAAAAAAAAAAAAAGTACAAAATAGGGCCGGGGGTGTGGCTCAGTGGTCAAGTGCCCCTGAGTTCAATACCCAGTATCCAAAAAAGAAAAAAGAAAATACTATGAGACATGTTTTCAGAGCTGAACTACACAGGCTCTAGAAGGTTTACTAAGTGCTTATTCCATGGCAGAAAAAGACTCACACCAAGTTACATCAGAGAGATTTTTCAGAAAACTGGTTTTAAAAAGAAATGGGGGGCCGGGCATGGTGGCACACACCTGTAATCCAAGCGACTTGGGAGGCTGAGTCAGGAGGATCACGAGTTCAAAGCCGGCTTCAGCAACTTAGCGAGGCCCTAAGCAACTCAGTGAGACCCTGTCTCTAAATAAAATACAAAATAGGGCTGGGGATGTGGCTCAGTGGCCGAGTGTCCCTGAGTTCAATCCCTGATTCCAAAAAATAAAAAAGAAATGGGGGGCTGGGGTCATAGCTCAGTGGTAGACACATGCCTAGCATGTGTGAGGCACTGTGTTCAATTCTCAGCACCACATATAAATTAATTAATTAATTAATTAAGGGTCTATTGACAATTAAAAAATATTTAAAAAAAACAAGAAAAAGAAATGGGAAGTGAAATGCCACCACATACAAAGAGTGATAATAAACTGGAAAAAAAAGCCCAATTCCAAACACCAGTATTCTCTGGTCAGTAAAAATGGTACCTTTTTCTTCAAAGACAGAACAGTGTATAGTTACTAACCCAAAATTGACAATCTAATGTCCCTTAATTAAACTGGCCAGTGTGAACTACTAGTCACCAAATTTACTGACAAAAGAAAAGGAAGCAGAATGGTATCAGACTTCTAGAAGACAATGTACCAAAGTCTTCAAAGTTCTGAGGAAGATGATGTTCAGCCGCAACTCCAAACATCCCTTTGACCCTTGTTAGGAAATGATTAGAAGAATGGCTGCAGCCTTTCAGAGGGAACAAATCAAAAGAGCAGAAAATGTCAGACCTAGGAAATGGGGAATCCATTATAAAGCAGCAAAAGTGAAAACAATTCCTCAGGATAATTCAGGGATAAAATATTCAGGAATATTCACCAGGGCAAGAGAATAACAAATTTAGTTTAAAGAAGGAAGGGAGCTGCAGAACAAATAAAATTGGTACATAACCTGTTATGTCAGATCATTTATTTAGAACTTATGTATGTGTATGTGTATTTGATATATCTGAGGAAGCTTGCTAAAATAAGTTAATTAGTAAGAAATTAATTAATAATGAATTTTGAGATACTTTATTAGTTTTAGGCAAGTAGAATACACAAATATGGCTCTATGTCTAGTAATATTTTTGTTATAATAATAATGTAAATGATGCTAATAAAATGGTATTATGTTTATAATTTGTTTAAGGTAAGGGAGGACATGTTCAGAAATAATCAAACCCAAACAGGAGGAAATCAACAGTTGCTGAAGCTTAAAAGATTTTAAGGGCATTTCTCATTCCATTTTCTCTTGTTCTCATATAATTTCCACGATGAAAATTAAAATTATAACAATTGTATTGTAACCTATGATTTCTAATGTAATACAATTTGATTATATTAGATTTGTGGGCTACAGAAATGTATGTGTCTGGGGAAATTCTTTACAAATAGACCAAATAACCATTTGCTTTCAAGAAATAAAGTTTACATATTATTTAAAATCATAAAATAGGGCTGGGGACATAGCTCTGCTGATAGAGTGCTTACCTCGCAAGCACAAGGCCCTGGGTTCGGTCCCCAGTACCACAAAAAAAAAAAATCATAACATAAATTCCAGAAGAAACTATAAGAGAGATAAGTTGGTAGAATAGGAACTGCTCTTTTCTAATTAAAAAATTAATATTATTTGATTTTTTTAAAGCATTACTTTAAAATTAACAAAATCATTATCCTCTAAGACATTTTTGTAATGAATATAACCTCAATGCATTTTCCCTTTATGTAAATGAAATGGAAAGAATTAGGGGGTGATGCTTGAACATTTCTAAAAAGTTTAACTGGAAATGATAAAATTCAGTAACTTGCTCAAAGGTTTCACTGTACACACTGCCCTCTAGTGTCACCTCATGGGAAAACATCTTGAATTTTGTGAACTAGAAATTTACTTAAATCTTTAAATGCCACATTCTCACTTGGATCCTTTGTTCTCTCCACGTGACAAATCTTCTATTTCTAGGACCCAGAATTCAGGCTTTGATTTATTTTATAATTTTATAGCATTGCTTCATTATGGACTCAAGAGATTTTGATGGAGGGTCTTAGAACCTAGATAATGGTTAATTAATCAAGAAATGTGTTCTGAGTTCCAAACAGCTGTTTCCTTGGTTGGAGAAAAGAACCTTCTGTGCTCAGTTCCTTGAGAAAAGACCCTTCTGGAAGCAAATGTAGTGCTGGGCAGAAGTTCGACACATGGGGATGCTCAAAGAACAGTAAGTGAATTGGGCAATGGGTGGTTTTCAGAAGCCATTTTATGTGTTGGTAACCTGGGGTATTTTTTAATAGGACACTGATATTGTTGTCATTAATAATTGCTTAAACCAAATTATCTAGCAAAGATGGACAAGGCAAATCAGATGATATGATCCAAATCATTCCTGGAGGGAAAATGGAGAGATTAAATGACAAAAGGTCCAATTTGATGCCTCTCAGCCACTTCTGGAAAAGGAGCGGGGAAGGATTTATAAAGGAAAAAAAAAAACCAATAACAACCACCTGTTTTCACCACATTCTTTCCTTTGCAATGAGAAGAATGTGATTTGTCCCTAAGCATTATTTACTATTTGATAAAATCACATATTTGTCCCTGCCAAAACTTCAATGCAGGTTCAGTTCCAAGATTTTTTCCTCTGCTATTAGGTAACAGAGAGGGCACTCTGTGTCTCCCCCAACTTTAGGTTTTTCAGTATGCTCCTCCACGCCAGGCTGGGGACCCCATTCACATTCACCTTGCTATTAAGAAGGACAGTGTCCTGGGCTGGGTGCTCAAGGCATGGGACAGTCAACACCTACAGTAAGAGTGGTGTGTATTCTACTAAGAAGTAATCTCTTGGAAGATCTTACAAAAACTCTAGGTTATATTCAAGATCAGAAATCCTTCAGCTCCAAAGTAGTTTAGATTGTGACTCATGATTTGTAGGCAGAGATCTAATTTCCTACATTGGTATCTACCTGATTAACACTTATACCAAGAAAATTCACAATTAAGTTTGCATCCTTTAGTATAAAATCAAGAGGACAGTTCCAGCCATTTTTGATCCTTGCCATATAAATGTTGGACATTTTAAATTCTGAGTCTTTGTTGGCAATTAGAGATTGCCAACTCTTAGCTTAAAATGCAATATTTTATATTTATGGCTTGCTTAACTTCCCAAATCCAACAAGTATATAAACAGGGATAACAGTTTCAGTAAAAATTATTTTGTCAGTATTAGGGATAGAACCCAGGGCCTCAAGCATGCTAAGCAAAATCTCTACCACTAAGCTATCCTCCCAGCCCCTCAATTATAAATTTTGAACCTACCAATATGACACAATTATAATTGAAAAGGTATTTTTCTCTTCAACAGCAAGTAAAGAAAAGTCATTACAAAATCTTTACTAAATCACCAGAATATATTAGAAAGAATTTGTTTTCAGCCAATGCAGTTAGAGTTTAAAATTTTAGTTTAGCCACATGAATATGATTTTAAGTATCTTGCTGAAACTCTCTGAGCCACAGCTCCCTAATCTTTTAAATGAAGATCCTTATCCTACCATGTGCCTGTAACACAGATGACATTTTGGAAATGTTAGTTTCTAGCCCTCTCCCTCTCTCCTTTTGTCCCAAGGTCCAAACTGTTAGTCCTATATCCCATGAAGGGACAGCACTGCCACCACCTGTTGTACCAGAAGCTTCCAAAGCAAAGATGTTGCCAGCAAGAAGAAATTGGTCTCCCCCTTACAGTTCTGCCTCTGTCTGCATCGTTACAGCTCTCATGTATATGGGGACAAGACTCTTTCCCACCCTAGAAGGACCCAGTGAGAAACAGAAGGCCCTACCACCAACTGCAGCTTCACTCACAGCTAGATTCCCTCCAGCCTCCTCACCAACTCCAGCTAGAAGTTCCTCACTTTCACTCCATTTTTCTTCTGGATAAACTATTCTTTTGCTTCTCCAGTTTCCACTTTGACATTTCTCCCTCTGCTGCTCTGTTCCTGATTAAACAGCCTGACAAACTAGATTTACTAACCTTCAAGACAAGAGACCTCTACTCTGGCAGCTCTCTGCTGCCGCCTCTTGTCAAAAAGTGGAACTGCTCTTGTCACAAAAATATTCCACGTTTTGGCAAAGTGCAGCATTTATTGAGGGCCTTCTGTGTGCCTGGCATTGTGTTCAGTATTAAAGATGTAATAGCAAGCAAATCAGAAAATTCCCTTGCTCTCACGGAATTTACACTGTATTGATCAAATACTTATATAAGTAAATGTAACACCAGCCCTCAGAGGTGTTATAAAATGCTTTGAGAGCCTGTGCTAGGGGATTTGACCTTGTCAGGGAGGTCAAAGGTTTTCTGGAGATGGTATCAGAGGCTGAGATTGCAGGGTGAGTGGAATAAACAGGACAGAGGGAGAAGGAATTTTCCAGAAGGGGAAGCAGCATGTGTTATTAGGTCTATGGTAGGAGGGAGCATGGTAATTACCAGGAAACCAAAAAAAAAAAAAAAAAAAAAAAAAAAGATTAGGGTAGGCAGAGGAAAGGGGAGAGCGGAAGGAGGGGCAGCAGAAGTGGCTGCATGGCTGCAAGGGGGTGAGTTGGAGGCTGCCATGGGAGTCCAACCAAGAGACTATGGCAATTTAGGGTCGAGATGTCAGGGCAAAGCTTGATTTAGAAAAACATGTAAAAAAATATTTTCCATGTTTAAGAAACACTATAGAGTTAAAAGAATCTTGTGATGGATTAGATACCCATAAAAGCTGAGGTAGAGGAGGGGTCTGAGGATGATACTTGGTTTTCTGATGTGCATAAACAGATGGACACCATATCCATGATCTGAGACTGGAGTGATCCTTAAAGTGGAAATTGAGCACACAATCAGATATTCAGATGAGGAACATGGAAGAGAATTAGAGTAAAGGTGTAAGCGCATGTATTATCTGCATGTAGGCTGCCAGATGGATCGTGGAGGAGGCCTCCTAGGGCAGTAGTCTCCCTGCTCAATAGGAACCTGTCTTAATCCATTTTGTACTTCTAAAACAGAATACCATAAACTGGGTAATTTATAAAGAAATTTGTTTGGCTCACAGTTCTGGAGGCCAGGAAGTCCAAGATGGAGGTGCCACATTTGGTAACAGCCTTCTTGCTAGGTTGTTATATGGTCGTGGGCATCACATGGGGGAGAGACAGCATGCATGAGGGTGGAACAAGAAAGGCCAAACTGACTCCCAAAATAATTAACCCATCCCTGTTAGAAAAGGACTTTAGTCCATTCAAAAGGGCAGAATCTTCAGGACCTAATCGCCCCTCATTAGGCTCCACCTCCTAGACTATTGCATTGGGGACTACATTTCCAATAATGGACTTAGAGGGACAAATTCAAACCACAGCAGACCCCTGGGGGCCTTCTGGGGAATAAGACATCCAGAAGGCTTCTAGAAATTTTTCAGGGTGGGGGATATGTAAGATGTCTTACTATAATTTGGGATTGCTAATTGCCGTTCAGTCTGAGGGACCAGGGATGCCAGGCATCTTGCATAGCACAGCACAATTGAGAAAAGAAACAGCCCAAGTTCCACATGTCATGAAAGTTTAAAAACCTGTT
This sequence comes from Glaucomys volans, assembly GCA_020662805.1. Lineage (NCBI taxonomy): Eukaryota > Metazoa > Chordata > Mammalia > Rodentia > Sciuridae > Glaucomys > Glaucomys volans. Next base: position 126,719 of record JAJEJO010004736.1, read on the forward strand.
TCTAATTATCTGAGCCTGAATTCTAACTCATTTTACATATAAACACCAAGGCTTATATTTCTTGCCTCGTTTCAATTTACACTGAATTTTCCAGGAATGTGAGAACCATGTAAATTAAGTGAAATGTAGACTCTTCTTTAGTATTTAGAGCTAATCACCAGTTCAGAAAACCACATCAGTGTTCATGGTAAATGAGTGTCAGTAGAACATTCCTCTGTTCTCCTACAGTGTGGTCTCTACGTAAAAATGCCTGCATTGATCCTTGATGATTCTACACAGAGGTACAAATATTTGGCTTCTTGGTGATGCTTTCTACATGTTCAAGCACATACGTATTAAAATACTTATTAAATATAACTTATTTCCCTTTATATTGCAAACAGGGCATTATGTATTTTAATTGCAAGTTTTTATCAAAAGTGGGTATTTAGGCTGATGGAACTATGACCCACCAGCCCAGGAAATCAAAAGTAAGAAACAGAGTGCTCTGGGTTGAGTCATGAGAAATTCCAACATTCAACAACCAGCCAGAGAAGTTCAGCCTTGCAAAGGCAGAAAAAGGAGGAGGGGAAAAACAAAACAAACAACAACAAAAAACCCCAGAAATGTTAGATAGGAAAAACAAAGAAAAGGCATTTTAGGAGGGAGAACTTAGTTATCGATGTCAAATATCATTGAGAAATCTAATGGGACATGTACTGGGAAATGCCTTCATCTTATTTAACCATGTGATGGATTTGGCAATAGGGATGTCTAATAATTTAGCAAGATCTGCTTCAGTGGCGGGATGGGCCAAAGCCAGGCAGAGTTGAAGAGTAAGGGAGGAGGTGGAAGATGATGATGGCTATGGTATGCTTTCTGAGGAATTTTTTTATAAAGGAGGAATGATAGGAAGCAATAGGAAGATGAATAGGAGGCTGTTTCTTGTTACAAGTTTTGTTTTTAAGAAAAAGATCTGTCTATAGATCTGTTTGCTAAGGTGGCCTTTGTATCTTCAAAGAAAACTGATGGCCTGGGTTCCCTCCTTTAATAGTTCACGCTGGGGGCTGGGGATATAGCTCAGTTGGTAGAGTGCCTGTCTCGCAAGCACAAGGCCCTGGGTTCAATCCCCAGCACCGCAAAAATAAAAAAATAAAAAGAGTAGTTCATGTTGGTTGAAGTCTTTAAGAGAAGGATGAAAGTTGGGTTCATGGGCAGCAGGTGGTGTTTTCTTGCCTCTAGGTTCATGACCTCAAGTGGACATCTGCTTTTGCAGCTATAGTCAGAATCTAGTCACTTGTAATCTGGCACGGGGTCCTGGCAGGACCCAAGGGAAGCTCCATTGATAACTCAGCCCCCTCAATGCCCGTTAGGAATACATCCTTCTGGGATAATCAACCATATCACTTAGGGTACAACTGCAACCCTTTGAAGAGTGACTGAGAGCACCAACTGGAAAAGATAGTGGGACTGTGGGTGAAAGCCCAGCTACCACGGGTCAGCAAATTTACAGTCACCCTATTACTGAGTGTCTGCCACTCTGCCCAACCTTTGGCCCTGGTATTTGCTTTATACTTTCACTTTTAGCAAACATCCAACATGAGAACACAGAAGCCTAGAAAGCCCTCTGCCTGGCCACAGCTGTCTACCCAAGTAACTAGACTGCCCCACATTTTAGCTCAGAAACTGCTGTCTTTGTGGTTTCCTCAATTTATCCAGATATTTCTAGGGCCTGAAGTGTAGCTCAGTGGTAGTGTAGCTCAGTGGTAGAGTACTTGCCTAGTATGCACAGTGCCCTGGATTCAATCCCCAACACTGAAAACAAAAACAAAACAAAACAAAACAAAACAAAAAATATTTCTAAAGTACCCTCTTCAAAATTTAACCCTAAAGCAGGATGACGTTGACAAGGGCAGATATAAAACTGGCCTCTACATTCACCCTCTTCTCTTTCCTGATTCTGTCCCACCAAGACCTGGGACAAAGAGGCATGGGGCTCTCTCTCCTTCCTTCTGTCATTGAACAGGAAAGGGCTGTCACCAAGCTGTCACAATTAGAAGGAATACTTCTCAGTAAGAGACACTGATGAACTATGTACTCTAGTCTTACTTCTTATTATGTTAAAGGTGTAGCTAAAGAAATTTAGAAAATCCCCTCAGGCTGGGGATGAAGCTTAAGTGGTAAAGCTTTGACTTAGCACAATGAATGAAAGAGAGAGAGAGAGAGAGAGAGAGAGAGAGAGAGAGAAGGGAGGGAGGGAGAGAGGGAGGGAGGAAGGATAGAAGGAAGGAAGAGAAGAGAGAGAAGGGAGGGAGGGAGGGAGGGAGGAAGGAAGGTGGAAGGAAGAAAGGGGAGAGAGAGAGAGAAGGGAAGGAGGAAGGGAAGGAGGGAGAAGGAGGGAGGAAGGAAGGATGGAAGGAAGGAAGGAAGGAAGGGGGGAGAGAGAGAGAGAGGGAAAGTAGGGAGGGAGGGAGGGAGGATGGAAGGAAGGAAGAGGAGAGAAAGAGAAGGGAGGGAGGGAGGAAGGAAGGAAGGATGGAAGGAAGGAAGGGGAAAGAGAGAGAGAGAAGGGAGGGAGGAAGGGAAGGAGGGAGAGGGAGGGAGGATGGAAGGATGGATGGAAGGAAGGAAGGAAGGAAAGAGAGAGAGAGAGAGAGAGAGAGAAAGAAAGGGAAAGAAATTTTAACATAAGAAAAGACAACCCCCTCAATAGAACATTGTGACTTTAGAAGCTTATTATTATCTTACAGGAACTATCCAGTTATGGATATCAAAGCTGACTACAAACATCAAACGTATCTTTAGTAATTGTCCTATTCTTCCCCAAAACACATAGATGCTTAGGACCAACAAAGGAGAAAACAACCTACTCAAAACAAACAAACAAAAAAATCTCAGCCAGAATCAGTAGCCCATGCCTTAGTCCCAGCAGCTTAGGAGGCTGAGGCAGGAGGATTGCAAGTTCAAAGCCAGCTACAGCAATTTAGCAAGGCCCTAAGCAATTCAGTGAGACCCTGTTTCTAAACAAAATACAAAAAAAGGGCTGGGGATGTGGCTCAGTGGGTAAATGCCCCTAGGATCAATCCCTGGTACCAAAAGAAAAAACAAACAAAAAACTCAGTGAGTTTACGTTTTAAATATATTATAGACTCCCATTGTCATTGCTCCCGTTATCATGAGGGTTAGCCTCTGGCACAATCTATTACGCCTCCACCAAGTTGCAGGTGCTATGATGGGCATTTTCTAGGCATTATCTTTACACTTCACAAAAACATGAAGAATCGCTTTCCTATCTTCACTTTACAAATAAAGATACATGGAGATATTAAGTAGTGATGCCAATATCACAGATTTAAGGAGTGGTGGAGATGAATTCAGCCCAGTGCTAGAAACTCAGACCACACATCATTCCCTTAAACAATTGAATTGCTCGAGCAGTTTTGGGGTATAAAGACTAGTTATGATGTGCCTCACCTACCTCTCTCCCTGCCAAAATTACACCAGCCTTCATTCACCATGAAAGAAGCTCTTTCTGTCAGTCTGTGTGTTTAATAGCAGTTTGGCTAACATGAAACAACTCTCAGCCTCTTGCTTTCCAAGAATAATTGACATAAAGCATAAAGAGGGTCACAAACAAGATATATATTTTCTATAATCCATGACAAAAATGCCTGAAGCAATTGAGGAGACTAAGGACTAAGAAGAATAGGCAAAAAGAAGGGAGGGCAAAGACCACAAAATGCTGATCGGTAAAAAAGGCGAAGGAGTGTGGGTACAGGCAATAAGGAGAAACATTTCATCTTAACTAAAGCAAAACCAAATAGACAAACAATATAAACCTTAGTCTGGTTCATATTTAAACCTGGCATGTACTAAAATTTACTTCCCCCTACACCACCACCACCATTACCAACCACCCTGACGGTGGCTGAGAAAACCAATTACTTGTAAGAACATAATGGTTTACTGGTGCCAAACATCAATGCTATAGCCTTGCAGACAGAGCACTGCCCAGGGGATCAGAGGTCTAGGATGAGCAAAACCAGAAGTAACCTGATTGCCATAAAAAGAAAAATGCTCACTTCTTCTTTATGCTTTCAACTCCTTTCCACATATTTGTCAAACACTTCTAAACAAGGAGTGTTTGAAAAACTGAATTTATAGGCTAAGAGTAGGCAACTTGGGAAATTAGAGTGTGATCATTTGACTTCTCTTCAAACTGTGGGACAATTTAACTAGGCAGCCTGTAAACGGCTGGATGTCATAAATGAAACTAAAAACTAGCATTTAGGTACCTTGAGAATAAAAGGAATACAGATAGTTGAAGCCAATCATTTGTCAAAGACTTGAGTTTTGAAAATTGGAACTTTATAGTGCTTGGTCATAGGGGAATTTAAAAAGATTGTTTTAAAGGAAACTAGTAACTCAAGAACTATAGAAGAGAGCTAAGTTGAATGTCCCCTATCCCATCAAAACCTCAATAGTTTTTTGGTTTTATGGCAATATGCACAATTCTCATTGAACACTGCATTCTGTGTCCTTCCAGGCAGAGATGGTAGAGAAGGACTTCTACTTCATCCCTCCTGGATCTATGCTTTTGTTCAGCCTCAGCTAAAGATTAAGAATCCTTTTCTAAGCAGAGGTCACTGGTTCTAACCCTTTCAGAAATCACCAGGTTCTGTGTTATGGTGTCAGTAAGTGTCCCCAAAAGGCCCATGTGTTGAAGGCTTGGTCTCCAGCCTGTGCAGCTACTGGGAGGTGGTGGAACCTGTTGTAGGTAGCACCTGGTGGAAGGAAGTTTTGTCATTGGGGACACACCCTTTAAAAGGATGCTGGGATCCCAGCCCCTTCTGGTCTCTCTCTGTACCTCCCAGTTGTCACAGGGAGAGCTGTTTCCTCCACCACATACTCCCGCCATGATGTACTGTGCCACCATAGACCCAAAACCATAGGGCCAAGGAACCATGGCCTGAAACCTCTCAAACCATAGGCCAAAGTAAACCTTTCCTTCTTATAAGTTCCTCATCTCAGGTATATGTCACAGTAATAGAAAGCTAACATGTTTTGTATAAGTCCAACAAGGAAGCACTCCCCAAAGACCAAATTATTCCCATGCGGCTAAAAGAATACCCAAATTGCGTAATTCCTTTGAAGGAATTACCAAAATTCACATTTTGAGAAATATTTTTCTGTTTTCAACACAAACTATTCTTGGAAACTTTGTCACAAGGCAAATGTCTTCAAGAGAATTTTATTTTTCAGAAAACATAATGCTATAATTGGATATTTTGTTATCAAAGACTAGCACCAAATAAATCATAAACATATGAGAGTAACAATAGGAGAAAAAAACAAATTCCCATAATGAAACTTGGAAGTTTTATATTAAATCATGAAACATTAGCTATAAAAGCCACCTTGAAGATCATCTAGGAACTGTCCCCAGTGCCTCTCCACAGACTGGCCACAATGGCCAGGGTACCTGATAAAGAATATAGGTTCTTACCAGTTGCTATGGGACAGACCTGTAATGTCAGTGACTCAGGAGGCTGAGGCACTGGATCACAAGTTTGAGGTCAGCCTCAAGGATGCAGGACACCCCATCTCACAATAAAATATAAAATGGAGTGGGGATGTAGTCCAGTGGTAAAGCCGGCCCTGGGTTCAATCCCCAGTGTGAAAGAAAGGGGAGGGGGAGGGAGGGAGGGAAGGAGGGAGGAGAGAGAGCGAGAGAGAAAGAGAGAGAGAGAAAGAAGAAAGAAAGAAAGAAAGAAAGAAAGAAAGAAAGAAAGAAAGAAAGAAAGAAAGAAAGAAAGTGAAAATAGAAAAAGAAAATACAGATTCTTAAACCTCATTACTAAGAAGGCTGATTTGGTATGGAGTGGAAAGCAAAAATGATGTGATTTTCATTTTTCCAGGTAGCTGATATATATATATTCAGATTTGGGAACTGCAACTCTAAAGATTCATCACATGACTAGTGTCAGAGTTGGACTTCAAACCTAAATGATCTAATTCTTGGATCAATGCTCTTTCCACACCATAATGCCTGCTAGCCTAGAAATCCTGAATATCTTGCTTATACAAAAGGACAAATATACTAAAAACTATATAGTATTAGAATACATTAAAAAGTACAAATTATAAATTTGCCTAAATAGTAATATTTAGCTGTCATAAAGATTAAATTATTTTGGCTAATTCCATTTGCATTTTTAAAACTATAAAAGGATCTTCAGGATAATAAATAGAATAGTCAAGATCCCTAAAACCCTTCAAAAGAAATTCACACTAGCCAGGCATGGTGGAATATGCCTGTAATCCTAGCAGCTCGGAAGGCTGAGGCAGAAGGACCACAGGTTCAAAGCCAGCCTCAGCACAGGTAAGGCGCTAAGCAACTCAGTGAGACCCTGTCTCTAAATAAAATACAAAGTAGGGCTGGGGATGTGGCTCAGTGGCTGAGAGTCCCTAAGTTCAATCCCTGGTTCAAAAACAAAGAAAGAAATTTACACTGCTTTAAATTTTGATAAATTTCGTTACAGCATATTGATGCATTTAAAAGCATTCATTGAACATTCTATTCATAGTTGTCCTGCAGCAGGTCATTAAGCACTTTATTTATAGCAGTCTCTTCAACCTGATCTTATTCATCTTCCTGTATTTGCTCTTCCTAGTTACTTTTTCTCTCCAAACCTAACTAGTGCACCTCGGCCACACCCACCATTCCAGAACAATCTAGGGCAACCACAGAGGGGAAAAGAAGTCACATGGGGCAGCACTGGGGCAACTGAGAATGGAATGGCCAGTGGGGAAGACCACTTCTGATGCTTCTTCAACGACCCTGCTAATTACGGCCTAGTGTTCAATTCAGCTCTATGAGTACTTTAAAACCAAAACAAACCAAATAAACATAAAACGGAGTCAGCCATGCACAGTGGTGCACACCTATAACTCCAATTCTTCAGGAGGCTGAAATAAAAGGATTGCAAGTTCGAGGCCAACCTGAGCAAGTTCGCAAGACCCTGTCTCAAAATAAAAGGGCTGGAGCTGGAGCTCAGTGGTAAAGTGCCCCTGGGCTCAATTCCCAGTACCAAAACAAACAAACACACAAAAAATGCTATTTAATTACCTCTTTTTCCTTCCCCTCATCACTCACGCACTTCTTAGAAACTAATGAGTACTACTGGGAGACACCGGACCTTGGTTTTCTGAAGGGTGTCATTGAAGAAGCCCATCTGGCATCAACATATTCTCCGAGGCCCGAGAGAAGAGGTTCCGACCCCCTTCAAAGAAAGACTTAGTGACATCCATCTCCACCTTTCATGGTGGCAACCATCCTGCAAGGCCACACAAGCCCACAGCTCCTGACTTCCTAAGGGACTCACACAGAACCTGTCAGGGCCTCCCCTCCTCCAGGGAGCTTCCCTGCCACTGTTGCCCAGCAAGTGCCAAGAAGCCAGCTGGCATACTCACCCATGGGCCAGCTTGTGGCTAATGTGCAGGGGTGTCAGTCTATCTGGCTCACCCAGAGTCTGCCCCAGGAACCAAATAACACAATCCAAAGTTCCCTGGGGAAACTCAGACCTTAAGACAGGAAGCAGACAGGGTGGAACAGGCAAATAAGTTCTTCCCTCTCCCTGTTCCAAGACACATGTTTTGCATGGGCCCTCTAGAGATCTCTCACAGAGATGTCTTATGGTGAAATGTACCATCTTGTGCTTCCTTTTCTTCCTTCCAGCCACCACCTCCCTTTTCCCTCACTCTTGCTCCCTGGAACTGTCTCCCAGATAAGGTCCAACTCTAGGGAACCTGGGCTAAGACAAAGAGTAGGTCAAAGAATTAGACACACAAGTAGAGATTCAGTTAGAAGTAAAACAAAGACTATGTGCTTTCAAAAGACTCCTACTAGGGAAAAAAAAACATAAATTTGTATCATTAAAGTAATAATTTTTTAAAACATGCATAGATGATTCTGGATGCTTTTCTCCTAGATGTACTGGTTAAAATGCCAATGTCTTCGTAAGTAAAAGAAGGAGTCTGAAGAATTTGTATTTACATTTTTAGATGCCAAAAGTTTTGGCTAGTGAATAAGACTTCTAATCAGCTGCACATTTAGATTTTAATCCCTAGTCCTCACATGCAACTGAAATATATATTTACCAATGATTTGGATGTAAAATTTAGATGCCCATACTTGGGAAAGTGAAATATGCAGATCTCAATAACGTTAAGTATTAAATATTCATATACCCATGAAAGCAAAATATTTAGTGATCAATAATTTACTGATTTTTTTTTCACCTGTCAGGAAGGAAACTAATAACTCAATTTATACTTCTTATGCATCATAGTTGTGGTAAGTTGATAAGATAAAGTCAAACAAAGTATCTGAGAGGCCAAGGAGTTAAATGAAGATGCTGAATTAATGTTTTTCTTTGGACCCACATATATGAAGAGATACTGTTAACCCATAACACCCATTCACAAATCTGCCCATCTCTTTCTTTCTCCACTGCCTTCCACCCTCATCCAGGGCACCATCACTTTCACTTATTTTAGACTTTTACACTGCACTCCATTCTCCAGAGAAATCACAGGGAGTGTTGGAAACATAAATCAGAACCAAACAAAATAATAATCAGATCATACCATTCCTGCTAAAAATCTTCTGATATTTTCCCATAGATCTTAGCATATGTCAAACTTCTTAGGACTAGAGAGAGAGTTCAATGGTAGAGCACTTGCTTGGCATCATGATGCCTTGGGTTCCATACCAGCACCACAAAAAAAAAAAAAAAAAAAAAAAGAAAAAAAAAAAAAAAAAAAAAAAAAAAAAAAAGAGTAAAAAATGTGTACACAAAAACAAACAAACACAAACACACACACACACACACAAACTTACTCCTCCATGTGATAAAGCCCTTGATGACCCATGATTACCTGAGTGGCTCCTACTTGCCACTTAAATCTCAGACTATAGGCCCTCCCTAGGTTTCCCTCAAACTTCACTATACTTCGCTTTCCACTCTCAACCTCAAGGGTTAGTCCTCAGAGAGGCCTCCCTGGCAGCTCAGCCTGAAGTCAAAATGTCTGTGCCTATCTGTGAATTTCATAAGCTCCATAAGGCAGAGCCTGTCTAGTTTAATAATCCCAGCACCTGACACAAGGGTACACATATAATAAATGTCTCTTAGATGCCAGGTGTGCAAAGAAATAAAGAACAGAACTTGATGTGGACCACAGATACACCCTGACATACTCTCAAATTCTCCCAAATCATGACTATTATAGCATACTGCTTCCTCAAATAAATGAAATTATATAGACTAACTCACCTGGATCCAAATCAAAAACTTAGCTGTTTTAATGAATTAAAGATTAGAACATTGCACTATTTTCTGTCTAATAACCACTGTTAATTAAGACACTGGACCTTTGTGCTCATTTCTATTATAGCACTGTAGTTAACTTCCATCAGAGGAATGATTTTTTTTTGCACTAATAAACAGTGTTTTTAACATTTCAAGGGAGTTTCAGCAAATACAATAAGTATATAACGCAAGCCAGGTGAGAAACAGACACTAGCTGATCTCACCCAATAAACAGGTGATTCTCCTTAGCACTCTCATCTTGCAAAGGCCAAGTAACCTGAGTCTGTGCCCTAGAAAAACCAAGATAAGTGAATCAACTTGTGAATGTAAAGTCTATGGGATCAAAGTCCTACCACCCTCACTCTTCAGTCTAATCTGTTTTATTTTAAACAATCAATTAAAGCTACGTAGCTATATTCTGTATGTCCATGAGCTGTGTCATCTGGTCTGAAGAATGGAGATGCCAGCTTGTCTCAGAGGATTTCTGGGTATCAGAGAATCTTCCTGGAACTGAATTGGAGCCAGCATTTCCATTGGCCCAAATTGCTGAAACCACAGTCCTGAAATCTGTCTGCTGCCTCCTGCTGCCAGACAGAGGGGAAATGCCTGACTTGGAAACGCATCACTTCTCTGCTTCCTTTCCAATATTTAAGGTCAGCCTGAGAAATGCAGTCAGATATCCAGCCACCTTTGCTGTCTTTCATCCTTTTGTTCCCATGTGCCAAACAAGAACACAGAGGGTATATAAAAGAGGGGAGATGCTAAGTCAGGGAAAAGGCCAAGAGAAGACCTAGAGCTTAATGAACAACCCTTAAAACTAAATATTATGAGGCTCATTAAAGCCTTGCCCTTACATCAAACTAAATGGAGCAAACCTCTGTTGATTTACTTTTTTAACTGGAAAGACTAGAAATCAAGTTACATTAATATATAATATTTTCATGGAAAAAATGAGTACATTAGCTATAAGAAATATCAACTTCTTTACATAATCAATACTTTTCCTTAAAGGTATCTTATAAAGCAAAGCAGCTTAGGAATCATATAATTTATTAACAATTTCTGTTACTTCATGCTTAACTACCTTTTAAGACAAAATGTCTTTGTTAATTTTTTATTGATGTCACATAAAGTCACACAGAACTTTTTCTTTACTTTTTTTTGGTTTTTTTTTTTGTAGTTGTAGATGGACAGCATGCTTTTATTTTATTTTTATGTGGTGCTAAGGATCAATCCAGTGCCTCACACATTCTTGGCAAGCACTCTCCTCTAAGCTACAGTCCAAATCCCACACACAGCTTTTTAAGTGAAATACCACACATAGTTCTATCAGGAGATCACACAGCATATCCCCATCCCCTATTTTCATAGGGAGATGATGCGCTAATTCTTTCAGATGTTTCTTCTGTACTTATATCTGAATAACGTGCTATTTCTTGATTTCTCGGTTTTAGATAATACCTATTTTTTGCTGTTATGGAAGATGTAGATTTAACTGTCCCATATCACCCCACATATTTGTCCTTCACTTCATCCATTTTTAATTAAATCTGTATCTAGTGTTTTCATTATTAAAAGTATAAAAACTGTTTACTACTGAATTAAACCAGTACATTACATTTTAATGGTGTAACTCAATGACACAGCACATGTTTAGCATGTATGAGGTCCTAGGTTCCAGTTCTGGCAACAAAAGAAAAAAAAAGAGAGCAAGACAGACGATCTCTCACAGGGACAAACTGACATATTTCTGACAAAGTTTGAAACTTCAAAAGCAGAGATTCTGAATAAGTTTGGAGTGGGACCCAGAGAATTAACAAAACAAAGTTGTTTCTTTGTTCTTGTTCGTTTTTTACCTGGGATTGAACCCCAAGCACACTTTACCATTGAGCTACACCCCCAGTCCTTTTATTTTTTTTTTTATTTTAAAACAAGGTCTCATTAAATTGCTGAACTCATGATCCTCCTGCTTCAGGCTCCTGAGTCTCTGAGACTGCACCCAGCTATTTCTTTGTTTTAAACTACTGTCCTAGGATAAGCTAAGTTTGGGAACCACTCATCTATAGCAAAATTAGGACTCTGATACAAACAAGTTTTAGAAATTAAAATGACAGAGGATTTGGGTTCAGTTCTCTGTCATTCTATTATCACCAGTAGAAACTTTCTAGGGACAGAAATTAATTTGGCACAAGTTCAAGGAATGACTCATGCTTTATGTTACATGATCGAGCAACAAAATTCAGCACAACTATTCCAACAACCAAAGTCTGGGCTAGTGTTGGGATTTCTTTACTTTCCCACTAGATACCTTAACACCCAGATCACCACTGTGTTTGCACCTGCTTCTTGTTGGACGTTAATGGTATATGCAAGGGCTGAGGTTGTAGCTCAGTAGTGGAGTGCTTGCCTAACATATGTGAGGAACTGGGTCCAATCCTTGGCACCACATAAAAATAAATAAAATAAAGGCATTGTGCCCATTTACAACTAAAATAAATTTTAAAAAAAAAGATTATAAGCATAGGTTCTCATGACAGCGTTTTCCTCATGGGATTGCTCTTGGCTGCCACATTTTACCTAGTGAAAATGATAATCATATCCAACTGATAGAATATGGGCTACAATACCAGTCCCACAGCGGCCGAGTTGAACTGCTGAAACACAATGCCAAGTGTGTAGCATCCATGCTGTGGATCCAGATCCCGAGGCAGTCTTCCTCTTATAAGACTTCAGCAAGTCCATTCATATCTTCTTGGGTCTTTACTTTGTCAGATAAATCATGAATAAACAGGTTTGGTGCTAATGTTTTGAAAACAAAATGTTTTCATTTTGTTTTATTCTTGCAGTACTGGGGTTTGAACCCAGGGCCTCTCATATGCTAGGCAAGCGCTCTATTGCTGAGCTACATCACAAGTCCTTTTTATTTCTTATTTTGAGATAGGATCACACCAACTTGCCCAGGCTGGCCTTGAACTTGCTATGCTCCTGCCTTAGCCTCCAGAGTAGCCGGGATTACAGGCGTGCACCAATCATGCTCAGTTAATGATAGAAGGTTTTTGTGGATTTTTAAAGATATAAGCCCAGAGAGACAAGAAGGAGTAACCTCTTACTCCTTTATGACCTCTATGAAAAGCACAGTGGTAGGATTTACTGTCTTGCCAGACTTGAGAAGGATGAATCTAAAACCCAGTGGGGAAGACCAATGAACAACCTGGTCTACCCAAATGTCCCCCACCAATGTTCAAGAATCTGGAAGCATTAGCTGTGTCCAAAAGTACAGGTGATGATGGAACTAAGTGCAAAGGATTTTTAAATGCTAGCCTTAACAGACAACTATATTTCATGCCATGAGCAACAGTGACTTCCCCAACCTGATCTTTAGGAGGCAAAAGAAAGGGTCTTGGGTTGCAGGTTCAATGACGAGCTAAGGTCAGGAGGAGAATTCTCTGAAATTCTCTGAAAAAAGAATTAAGTGATAGTTTACAGATAAGGTGTTGAGAAGCTCAGCTGTCTTCCCTCACTCAGCTCCCAGAGGGATGGCATCCCCAAGTTACTCTCCAAGTTAAAAATTAAAGAGGGGCAGGGGATATAGCTCAGTCGGTAGAGTGAGGCCCTGGGTTCAATCCCCAGCACTGAAAAAATAAAAATTAAAAAAAAAAATTCAAAGAATTCTTGCTGGAGAATATGACCAGACCAAGAGAATACCCCCCCAAAATACTGATATAAGATAATAATAAAATGATAAGCTCCCTTACATAGCTGAGCTGTGAACTGCATTATTGAATTATAATAAAGTCCTAAATAATCAAAAAACTAAAATCTTCATTTCCCTTCTTGGGAAACTAACAGACAATATCTAAATAACTAAAACAAAATATCTAATATATCTAATATCAATATCTAAATAACTAAATATCTAATATCTATCTAATATCAAACAAAATATCTAATATCAATATCTAAATAACTAAAACAAAAAGTCATAAGATTACCAAAAAATGACAACATAAGTATGTTACTTAGAAAATAACTACAACTGAAATGATTGCTTCTAGGGACTGGAAAATGGGAAAAGATTAATCTGTTTGCTGGAAATAAGCCTTATTCCCAAACATACACTCAACTTCATATGTGAATAAATGTAGCAAAATATAATTTAAATAAAACAGGGTTTTAGTCATAGGGTCTGATGAATTCCTGGTGATGAATGTCAGGTATAATATAGATAAGTAATGGAACATCTCAAAACCCAGTGAAGATAAAATTTAAAATGTTCCCATTTCCTCCTCAACTCTATGTGAGGATCAGACCAGGGTCACTTATTCACTCACTCATTCAACAATGTTGCCTGAAGTCTGATCCATGCCAGGCATAGCTCTCAGAAGCCAAGCTACTACAATGAACCCAAGGACCTGTTCAAATCAATCAGCAAATGAGTAAGAGAACTTCAGTGGGTGACAGTGTTAGGAAACAAAAAATAAAGCATGATAAGCATTTATACCATCAAAGAGCATTGCAGAAACAAAGCATGATAAGCATTTACACCATCAAAGAGCACTGAGAAATAGAGTACTATTCTAGAAAAGAGGTGAAGAAAGTGTCGTCTAGGTAGTGTGAGGAGCTAGTGTGAGGAGCAAGCTGGGAAGCACATCCCAGGTGCAGGAAGACAATAACAGGTTGAGGCTAGAGAACACCTGCATGTCTATGTTTGAGAGACGCAGTAGAGCAGTGGAGTGAGGGGTCAAGGGAGGAAGAAGGGAACTTGAAGAATGTGGTGTGGTGGGGTGGGCCAGGGCAGGGGTTGTGGAGACAATAAGCAGGGTTTCACAGACCACAGCGAAGACCTGGAGTTTTAATGAGATGGGAAATCACTGGAGGAGTCTGAGCAGAGCTTCACGAGAGCTTTACCTCATATAACAGCTCAAGACCCAGTGAAGGTAATCATGTTAACTAAAACAACACATAATCATTTGGGTAAGTTAAAATGGAATGTCTACTTAAAAGAAGGGGTTTGATTATAGAAAACAGATTGAATCTATCACTCACTATGACCTTCTTTTCCATGTTCAGCTTGGTTACTGACCAACATTCCAGTTAAACCCATTTCTTTACCATCTTCCAAATAAGGCATAATAAATCAAGCATGTTATTGACAATTATATACTATCTGCATTTAATAATGCACAGAGCCTGCGATAAAGTTAACCTCTGGAGAGAAAAAACTAGTTTAGGCAATGGGTGAGATCAGCAGAAATCAGCCCCTGAGATTGGTCCAGATACGTCACATCTTTGGAGACACCCAACCAGGGACCGTAGCATAAGGAATCTACCACAGTTGGTACTATACCAACAGTAATAGAATTGTGGTACTGTATCTGCTTGTTTTCCACGCATCTCCACCATAGAAGGGGCCTGGCAGCAAGTAATGACTCTCAACACAGACAAAACTGGATGTCAGAATGAACCAAGCAGACAAATATCAACGTTTCAAAGTCATTATGTGACAGAAACTCCAACTTCCCTCCACTCACAGAATTTATGAAAGGATGAAGGAGAACCTACTCCACAGCTCACAGATTGCTCAATGAGGTCAAGAATGTAGAAAGGGTGGGACAGAAGAGTCTGCAAAGAGACCAGGAAGAGTTTCCATGGAAAGTGCTGTTGCCCTGCCTTGAATCCCTGGTTTCAAAGGGGCTACCTAGAGAACTGTGAGGTACAGAGACTGGACTGATGCCTACATGTCTGAGGCAGCTCAGGAATACTGCAAATGGGCCAATTCCCTTGGCCCATCTTCTCAGGAAAGTAGAGGGAGTAAGGTGACACCAGGAGGGCTGCTGAGCCACCAAAGCTGGTGAGGGTGAGAGGTAGGTGAGCACGTCTCTCAGGCACAAGTTGGGGATCTTGGTCCTCCTAAAAAAGTCTTGGGAGAGACAATTAGGACTTCAGAGAAAAAAGTTGGGTGAGTTCTGCAGAATGCCAGTAACTGGGAGGATTCCCCCATGATTACCCAGAGCAGAGATGTAGCTTTCTGGGAAGGGAAACTATAAAAGCAAGAAGTCCAACAAGGAAATTCTAAGTATCAGGAAAATGCCCCAGAATGGACAAAATGTACACTTTTATCATCTGCCATGTCCTTCTGAGGATATTAGCTTTAATCACCTGGTAGATTTAGAGGACACGAAGCTACCTATCTAAGTAAGAAATACCCTGTTCTCCCCACTTCTCCTCATTGCAACTCTGGCTGGCTCCACAAAGCAGCTGGTGAGGAAGAGAGAAGAACATCAAGGAGTGAACACAGAGCAGAAAGTCCACAGCAGGCTTCCAGCATGACAGGGATCTGAGCTGGGGAGTGCAAGAGGACACAACGAGGCATGCTTGAAGCTTGGATTCTACATGAGACTGAATACTGCATTTACTAAATTTGAAACTGTGTTTGCAATTTAAAGTGATCAAAAGATTGTCATTCCTAAGAGGGAGCACAAAAGCAGGAGATCAGCTAGAGTTGAAAAGTAATTCTAGAGACGTGAATAACTTCCTTGATACTTTTAAAGGCACAAAACTAAAAACAAAAAGAATGTATGTTGATCTGATTCTACACATCATGTTTGCTTATCATACAGGCCATGAATAAATAAATAAAATGTCTTGCATTAAACCCAGATGAGGGAGAGATAAACAGCAACAGAATCCACTGTTTAACATTGACAAAGGAGAAAGATGTTGGGTGTGCTAGGTTTCTGTAGCTGTGAATAAAATACCCAAGATAAAGTAACATATAGGAAGGAAAAGATTTGGTTTGGCTTATTTATTTCAGAGGTTTCAGTCTAAGTCACTTGAGCCCATCACTTTGGACCTGTGGCAAAGCAGAACATCACACCAGGGAGCACATAGTGAAGCAAAAATGATCACCTCTTGGTGACCAGGAGTCAAATAGGGACTGGGGTTCCAATATCCCATTCAAGGGCATAACTTCAATGACCTAACTTAATGCCACTATGCCCTACCTCCTTAAGGTTCCATTACCTCCCAATAGCACCACTAGATGGGGACCAAGACTTCAAACACATGAGCTTTTAGGGGAGGCTTAAGTTCCACAACACTGAGTCTGATACACATGCTTATCGCTCTGCTGTAATGGCCTGGTAAAATATGAATAGCTACAGCAAGAATTATAGAATCAGGTGTTTCAGATTTTGGATACATGTTCAGGCATTTACCATCCATGTGACCTTATCCAAGTCACTGAAATTCTCTGTATATCACTTACCTCTCTCTAAAATGGTAATCATACCTAGGGTAATACATGGTGTTATGGACATTTTAAATAAAAGAATACATGGAGAGTGTTTCTTTGTGCCTAGCACAGAGTACTTACTGATTATTGACAGTGATGTGGGTTCCCACTATTCTGTTAGGGACAGAGGAAGCTAAGCAGGCTTTCTCTGTCTTGGATGATCTATCGCTCAAGACTTTGTTTACTATAATTCCAAGATCACTAAGCAACCTAATGATTCTAATTCCATTTACAAACTAACTTGATCACTGGGAGTAGGTGAACAATGAACATCAGGACTCCTGTGACCAATAAATCAGCTTTTTGTTATAAACACGAATCTCCTGTTTAGATCAACACCATTCAGTTCATTAAGGTCTGATAAATTCTTGGTGAAATGAAAAAAAAAACTGACTAGACATAAAAAACTGATGAGGATTCTGCCAGAAGACTAAGCCTTGAGAGGCCCTGTCTGAACAGCTGGGCTCTCCTCCTACCTCCCTCCCCTTAACTGTACATGATTACACCAAGACACTGAGAAATCCCGAAGCATTCTCTGAAACAAAGAAAGTCTCTACTGCATTTGCTATCATTTGTTCTAAATGAATCTCATAACTCTCTGAAAACTAGAAATGCACGTATGGTATAAATAACACTACCATTCAGGGGACCTTTACAGCCAAAACAGCTTGTTCACTAACATGTCCTGTCACCTGTCACTCTAATGCTGGTCTCTGCTGCCTTGATGGTGATATTTCATGTCTGAATCCACTCTCCTCTCTTATATCCACAACCTCTTTTATAAACCCTTCCTCACAATTCATGTCCTTCAAGAAGTCTTCCCCAACACCAGGAGCCATTCCTGGTTGCAGGTGTAGCTCAGTAATACAATATGTGCTTCATAAGCACAAGACTCTGGTTTTTATAAACAACATCCCCACTCCCCACCGCAAAAAACTATTCACTTGTGACCACTTAATTTTCTTTCAGGCAATTGTCAATGCAGCTGAATCCTTACATTTCTCAAATGGTTCAAAGCAGACCCAATATTCAATATATTTCACTGATCAAAATCTTTATTGTCACCGGAAATATATTTATATTAAGCAAATAAGTCATTTCAAGGAAGAAGAAAGAGAAACTAGGTTACAAAGGTGACAAACGAAAGATGTTCTGGTCGACAGAAGCTTTGAGATCACATAATCCTTCGAGTTTCCTTTTCTCTTAATTAGGTCAGCTTTAAATACCATAATCATTCTTTCTGCCTTTTCCTTTTCAATCCTGCTGCACCAAAGTCCCACTGCAGTTTAAGTGACCTACTTAATGAGAATTTGGAGTCCTCAGACAGAAAAGTGGGTTGGTTCCGTGCCCACCTCTGCTGCCAACTGCTGTGCAATCTTGGCATGTTCTCTAGCCTCCCAGAGCCTCAGTCTTCTTTTCTTTACAAAGAAGAGGTTAGACTCCATAGTCCTTTATGGCTGTAACTACGAGTATTTTCTGAGCACCTATCCCATACAAAGCAATGTGCTTGATATGAGGGTGGGAGGAGGTATAAGCATAAACTGATGCTGCCCCATCATATTAGGGAAGAGAAGGTCATAAGTACAAAACCAGATGCCACAGTTACTTCACTCATCCTCTCTGTTCCTGATTCTCTATTCCATGACTGGAGTTGTGCATGGCACATAGTAGATGTTCAATTAAATGATATATATGCCCCATGGGTATTTAGAGAAGAGAGACTTCATCTTAAGTCAAGAATGGTTCAAAGACCTTTAAAAGGTTGTTGAACTTTCACTGTCTCCCTAATACCATCCTCTAATTGGAAGCAAAATCATAAGCCAATATTCAAGTTTCCCCATGCTCTGGTTTCAATATATCTTTCAATCCTTATCTTTCCCATATATAGAGCTATGCTCTAGCAAATCTCCTTGTTATACTTCAGATATTACTCTTCACTCCTTCCTCCAAGCCCCATCTATGCTGTTCTTCATAATGAAATATCTTCCAATCCTAACATGGCCCAATTCCATTATTTCTCAGGGTAATTTCAAAAGTCTCCATAT
The DNA here is from genome assembly GCA_020662805.1 of Glaucomys volans. Lineage (NCBI taxonomy): Eukaryota > Metazoa > Chordata > Mammalia > Rodentia > Sciuridae > Glaucomys > Glaucomys volans. The sequence continues at coordinate 145,408 of JAJEJO010004736.1, forward strand.
ATGTATGGAGGAGTGTGTGCGTGTATGTGTGTGTGTGTGTGTGTGTGTGTGTAGATACTTTGTTAAAATTTTGGTGCTGGGGATTAAACCCAGGGCCTGATGCATGCTAAGCATATGCTCTACTACAGAGCTACACCCTCAACCCCTCTCCTAGTTTATGAAGGAAACCTTAAAAAGTATTTCTTAATTCCTCCAATCATGTGCTCCCTCCCACCTTTGAAACCCCAGAAGATCTGATGACATTTCTCTTGTGGCACATATAGTGACTGGCTCTGAAGTTTATAGCTGGGTAATATCTTTGTCTCAAGATAATAATCTTTAACATCAAAAGTTGTATTATTCACCTACATTGCCAAACAAATTAAGGGAATTCACTAGATTAGTCTGACAGGACAATATAAAAGGACACTTTAGGATATAGAAACTGGATAAACTATGGTACCAAGTTAGGAACATTTGTTACTTATGCCTATAATGGTGACTATCCCATTCTCAACCTCAAAAATATGTATATATTTGGGAATAAATCTAACCAAGGAGGTGAAGAAAGACCCCCTACGAAGAAAACTATACAATGCCGAAGAAAGAAATTAAAGAACTTAGAAGATGGAAAAAAAACCTATATTTTTGGATAGGTAGAATTAATATCATCAAAATGATCATACTACCAACAGCAATATACAGATTCAATACAATTTGCATCAAAATATCAATGACATTCTTCACAGAACTAGAAAAAGTCCTAAAATTCATTGGGAAGAATAAAAGGCCCAGAATAGACAAAGCAATTCCCAGCAAGAAAAGCAATGCTGGAGGCATCATAATACTGGACTTCAAATAATGCCACAGAGCCACAGTAACAAAAATAGCATGGTATTAGCACCAAAAGAAACCTGAAGGCCAAGAGAGTAAAAAAGAAGACACAAAGACAAATCCATATAGATGCAGATATCTGATACTTGACAAAGGTACTAAAAACATACTTTGGAGAAACGATAGCTTTTGTTTATCAAAGGTACCAGAAAAACTAAATATTCATAAGTAGAAGAATGAAACTTGACCTCGATCTCTCACCCTGCACAAAACTCAACTCAAAGTAGATCAAAGATCTGGGAATTAGTCCAGAAAACTCTGCAACTGCAAGAAGAAAGTGTAGGCCCAACACTCCAACTATTGGCACAAGCACTGACTTCCTTAACAAGACTTCTAAAGTGCCAAAAATAAAACGTAGAATCAGTAAGTGGGATGGGATCAAATTAAAAAGCTCCTGCACAGCAAAGGGACAACGAAGGGCATGAAGACAGCCTACAGAATCCGAGCAGATCTTTGCCACTGACTCCTCAGACAGGGGAATAATATGCAGAATATTTAAAGAATTCTAAAAGCTTGACACTAAAAAACATAAAATAAAGCAATTAATAAATGGGCAAAAGAATTAAACATATACTTCTCAAAAGAAGAAATACAAATGGCCAACAAATAAATGAAAAATGCTCAATATCTCTAGCAATCAGGGAAATGCAAATCAAAAGTACATCAAGATTTCATCTCACAGCAATCAAAATGGCAATTATCAAGAATATAAATAACAACAAATGTTGGTGAGGATGTGGAGAAAAGGTACACTTATATATTGTTGGTGGAACTGTAAATTAGTACAACCATTCTGGAAAGCAGTATGGAGATTCCCAAAAAAATTAGGAATGGAACCACCATATGACCCAGCTAGTCCACTCCTTGCTATATATACAAAAAATCTAAAATCAGCATACTATAGTGATACAGCCACATCAATGTTTATAACTGCACAATTCACAATAGGTGAGTTTTACAAAATCAGCCCAGATGACTGTCAACAGAAGAATGGATAAAGAAAATGTGGTATATATGTACAATGGAGTTATACTCAGTCATAAAGAAGAATGAGTAATACTGGAGAACATCATGCTAAATGAAATAAGCCAATCCCAAAAACCCAAAGGCCGAATGTTCTCTCTGATATGCGGATGCTAACACACAATAAGGACAATAAAGTGGGCAGGGAGGAAAGAATAGAAGTTCACTGGATTAGACAAAGGGGAATGAGGGAAAGGAGGGGAGATGGGAATAGGAAGGACAGTAGAATGAATTGGACACAACTTTCCTGTGTTCATATATGAATAAATGACCAGTATAACTCCACATCATGTACAACCAAAAGAATGGGATCCTAATTAGAATACATTATACTTTGTGTATGTATAATATGTCAAAATACATTCTACTGTCATGTATATCTAAAAAGAACAAAATTTTTTTAAATAAAAAAAATAAGCTAGACACAGAAAATCAAGTCAAATGTTTTTTCTCATATGTGGAAGCTAGAACAAAATAAGGGCAGGAGGTAGGGGGATCCCACAAAAATAGAAGAGAGATCAGTGGAGTAAAGGAAGGGGATTGAGGGAGAAGGAGGAGGAATGGGAAAAGGGAAGACCAGTTAAATAAATAGAAAAAAGACCAATAGAATCCTAAACATAAATAAATGTTGTGTTTAGATCTGGGTTCCATCCCCAAGATAATACTCAGGTACATGCAAATCTTCCAAAATCTGAGAAAATTCAAAATCTGAAACACTTCTGAATCTAAGAATTTCAGATAAGAGATACTTAACCTATACTTCAAATTTCTCTGGATTTTTAAGTATCTGGAATTTCCCTGAATGCTTACCTATAACAGGACACTGCTTTGTAGCCCTAACCAACTGGTGGAACATACATTCCACCTGATTTCTAATGAACTCATTTTCTGTATTATTTAAGCTGCTGTCAGGCAGAACACTGGGAATGACAGTTCTACCTCCTCAGAGCCAGCAATAGACACACATATTCATATACATTCATACCCACTTTAAAACAGATTTCCTTTTCACTCTCTAACTGAAGCAATTAGCTTCACATGTATTTGGTCAATCTGCTAATTGGTCTCCGATGACCCACCTCTCATCACCGAGAAGCTCTGTATTCCCAACTTCTGCTGGTATCCTGCTAACTCCATCTACTGGGGTTTGGTTGCCCTTCAATCCCAGCATGACAGATAATCAGCCTCAAGAACTCTTGGAAGGTGATACTGAATATCTTTTGATTTTTATTTCTGATTAATCTGACACCAAAGAAATGAAGAATATGATGCTTGGCTTAAGAACAATTAAACATCTATCATTGTAATCAAAACCTCTTGGCTTTCATCACAAATGACATTTTGAATTCATGTCAGCATATATATGCAATACCCAATCCCCTGATAACAAATGCAATAAGTACAAAACTTAACTGTGAAAAGCTGAGAGAAAAATATCTCTTCTCCTCAATAAATACCAATTGGTCTAGACAAAAACTTCTTTGCTGGTCAGGTTTCCTAGATGTTTATATTTGCTAAATGCCCAGGCCTTCCTCAGAGCAAACAGAGGAAACCAGGTGTGCTGAAGTGTCTTCAAAGGGAGCTCCACACTCTCTTCCCCAGGAAACATGCAGTAACTCAGTTTTGGAGTGAGGCAGTAGCAGGCAAAGGGAGAAAGGCAGAAGCCCTACTTACCATAGAAGAGGAATGCCCTGGTCATGGGATGGTGCCAGTAGGTCCGGTTGATGGTGAAGAAACAAGTATCTGCTCCACATTGGCCCAGCCGTCCAGTTTCCCCAGTCAGTGGGGACCACCAGAGCATGATGGGATAGCTCTCAACTTCCAGTTTTTTCTTCCTAATCAAGGTCAGCGCTTCTTTCTTAAAAAATGGATTTAGATGTTTAGACTCGTCCTCCAATTTTTTATGTCCATCTTGCAAATTGGAATTTTTAAATGTCTTCCTTTCAAATTTTCCCAGCTCAACCACAACCTAAAAGTGAAGGTAATATTACCAGAGTCACATTATTTAACTTCCATCAGCACTTCTCATTCATCTTGATGATTTAGCCTCCTACTAGTTTTCTATCACTGCTCTAACAAATTTCCATGAACTTACTAATTCAAAACAGCACACACTTATTATTATATAGTTCTGAAGGTCAGAAATTTGAAATGAGACTCATTGAACTAAAATCAAGGGGCTAGTAGGGATAGCCCTGTTTGGAGATTGGGAGAATTAGTTTCCTTGTCTTTTCTATCTCTTGGAGGCAGCCCACAATTCTAGGCTCATGGCCCCATTCCTGCAACTTCAAAGCCAGCAGCACTGAAGGCGATGGCTCTTTGACAACACTTCTTTGTCTGACCAGAGCCTGGAAAGACTACTCTTAATGACTCATGTGATTACATTGGGCCTCCATGGATAATTTAGGATAATCTCCTATTTTAGTCAATATCAAGCTGCCTTAACAGAACACCTGAGAACTGAGTAATTTACAAAGAACCGAGGTGTATTTCTTACAGTTCTGGAGGTTAGGAAGTACAAAGTCAAGGGGTCCTTGAGCAGGAAAGGAAGACAAGCTCATCCTTTGATCAGGAACTCAAACCAGGGATAACTCACTGACTTCCAGCATAAGGCACTGATCAGTCCTCATGACCTAATCACCTCTTAAAGGTCCCACCTCTCAATCCTGTTGCAATTGGGGGCCCATTTCCCAACATGTGAACATCAAAGCCTTTCCCTACCTCTGGGTATATTACATTAATCCCATCTGCAAAGTTCCTTTTGCCATGTGAAGTGATACAGTCACAGGTTCCAGGCACTGAGCATGATAAGAGCCTTCAAAATAATAATTCTACTAGAGAGACATATTTCCCTTCTGTTTCATCAGCATATATAGTGTCCAGGAAAGGTCTTGTCCCTTGAAAACTATGATAAGGTTTTTTTACCTGTCTATAACTAAAGATGACACTCCAGGGAAAAAGAGCTGTAAATTACCAACCTTTATTACAATTAAAGAAGTCATAACATGAGTGTTATGTTTCTAATAATACCTATTATAGCACTGACACTATAAAGTATAACAGCAAAACTTCCTCAAATTTGTGTTGTCAACCTAGTAAACCATTGAGGCTGGATCTCCACTCCCTTCCACATAAAACCACATTTTTACCTACGTCAGGATAGTCTAAGTCTGGGTCACTGGACAGCCAGGTCATCAGAAACAGTAATCTGGAGGGTAACAGGAAACTGAGAACCAATAACCAATCAGAAACAGTAAACTAAGGACCAATCATTCTCTAAAAGTGCTGCCTTTTTTATCAAATTTTAAGATTTAATACCAATATGGCCCTACAAAAATGTTATCAAAAGCATTATTTTACATGTACTTTAAACTTCAATGATCAGACTATGAAGAACATAAAGCAGTTAAAAGAAGGCACATTACATTTTTCCTGTAGTCAGCCTTCTATGTGTGCAAGTTCCACATCTATAGAGTCAACCAACAATGGGTCAAAACTATTCAAAGAAAAATCTGCATCCGTACTGAACATGTACATAAACAATAAAGTATAACAACTATTCATATAGTGTTTATACTGTGTTGGATATTATAAGCAATCTGGAGGTGACTTAAAGTATACGGAAGAAAATATATGGGTTACATACAAATAGCACACCATTTTAAATAAAGGATGTGGGGATCTGCCAATTTCGGTATCCACAGAGGGTCCTGGAACCAATCCCCTGTGGATACAAAGGGATGAATACATTAACTCCTGCACAGCCAGTCACAGAGGCATTTTCTGTGTGGCCATCAGGCCCCACCAGCAAAGGATGGTTTCTTTTTTATATGCTTACTACTCTTGTCACTGGTAACCAATGCATGATGTGGAGTCTACAAGTTCCTGGAGATGGCCCATAAATTTCATTAGATTCTCAAAAGTATCCAAGGCCAACAAAAATAGTAGGAACCACAGATTGAAAGTCAAGGAGTACTCCAAAAGGAGTAAGGAATTTTATTAGCTTCAAAAAAATCATATGACACCAAGTCTACATTAAAACAGCAACACAATCCCTGAAAACTAAAGCCTAACCCTTGCCTCAGCAATTCTGTAAAATAATAATGTAGTGCTTCCCTAGCAGCTTGATGGAACAGAGTTGACTTATAACTGGACACTATCTTTTTATTTGACCTTCCCCTGCAAATGTACAACCAGTAACCTAGAAGAAGAAAAAAAATGGCTTTTTAAAAGCCATGGGATAGGGCTGCAAATGTAGCTCAGTGGCAGTACATTTACCTAACATGTACAAGACCCTGGGTTCAATTACTGGATATATATAGATAGGGGTGTGTGTGTGTGTGTGTGTGTGTGCGCGCGCGCATTTGTTTATGCATATTTGTTTATAGTCAGCCCCAGATATCATTATCAGGTGGCAGGAAATATGGGGGGACAGAGGAACATATTAAACAAAGCCACAAGGATAAAAATCAGTCAGATCCATAATCTAGAATTCAAAAGGAAAAATAACCCAGTTTCTTCAACAAGTCTGTGACATGTCATAAAATGTGGGATAAAAGAAACTTGCAAAAGAAAAAAAGACAAAGCACAAAACCTGAGACACACCAGCCAAATGTAATGTGTGGAATTTGTTTACAATCCATTATTTAAATTTTTTTTACTTTTTTACTTAAAGAAAATTGGGGAAAATTTTAACATGCCTAGGATACAGAAGATAAAGATTAATTATTGTTAATTTTGTCGGGTGTGAGAGTAGTAATATGGTTACATGAAATTTTTAAAAGTCCCTATCTCTCAGAGATGAATACCAACATATATCTGGGTGAAATGCTATTATGTCTGGGATTTGCTTTAAAATATTTCACATGCATTCATTTAGTTGCATTTGTGCAACTAAAAAATAATATTCAAAAATAAATAAAAATACAGAAACAGAATTTACAGATAGTATATACAAAATATAGTTAAATAAGAATGAATAACAAGGTCTAAGATCAATGATTTCCTCCACACAATGACAATGTTTTAACTGTAGGTAAACCTAAAATTTTCAAGTTTAGATTATTATTAGTTAAATAGTATAGGTTATATATCTGTTATGGGCTGAATTGTACACCCAACAATTCATATGTTGAAGTCCTAACCCTTAGTATCTTAGAATATGACTGATTTGGAGGTAGGGTCTTTAAAGAGACTAAGTTAAAATGAGGTCAATCCAACATGCTGGTGTCCTCACAAAAAGGGGACATCTGGATACAGACAAGTACAGAGGAAAGACATATCAAGACCCAAGGAAAAGATGGCTATCTATAAGTCAAGGAGGCAGAAAAGAAGAAACAACCTATCAATATCTTGAACTTGGACTCCCAACCTTCAGAATTGTGGGAAAATTAATTCCTGTTGTTGAAATTTCTGTTGTTGTTACTATCATATGACACACCTAGCAGACCAACAGGGGATCCATGACATGACTGTTTGTTTATCCTTCCTTTACCCTAATCATGTGGCACATTATTTCATCTGCCTACTGTCTAAACCAGTAAAAACAGGAATGGTTCTGAATACATAGGCATTATATTAAAGTATCCAAGGAAAGATTGGGGAATAACTCAGACCATACTATTGGTGGCAAAACCAAAACTGAGCCAGACTAAGGTCTATCTCCACTTCTGATGCTCTGCAACTTAGAAAAGACATGCACATCAAAAATGTAGTGGTAGTTTATTCTGACAACAAAAGAAAGCTCGTAGCTTAGATGCAGGTTTTCCTCATAACTGCAGAAAACAGCCACAGGAAATGCTAAGATAAAAACTCCCTTATAACTTTTTGTAGAAAGGAGCAGAAAACCCCAGCCCCTCCTACAGAACAGTTCCTGGATACCTCCAAGACAAGCAAGGAAGCAGTCAAATGTTTCCTCTAACCAGAATCCCAATCTGGCTGTAGAATGTTTGCCAAAGTGCTTTCAAAATCTTTATCTCATTCAATCCTCACCAGGAGAAGGGGCATCCTGCAGAGTCAGAAAGCCCAAGGAACACCACTTTCCTTGGTCCCACACTTCAAAGACTCACATCCACAGATAATCTGTAAAAGTTTTGAAGGCTGAAATGGACAGAATTTATCTGTGCTCGTAGCCAAATTTTTACCATCACTGCACAATTTTTAATTCAATTTTAAATCAGCAAACAATTTAAAATAACTGATCGTAGGAAATAAGTCAAATATGTCAAGAAATTTATTAAGCAGTTGTTTGTATTCTGCACTTAACTTTAAGACACAGAATATCTTTCAGATACTCTTCACAGAATAGTCCTTGCTTCTTCAAGAATGCCATCTTTCAAAAGTGATTAGGACCTATAATCTCAGCTACCAAGAATGTGGGGCATTACTGTTTCAAAGTAAAATAAAAAGGGCTGGGGATACAGCACAGTGGAAGAGCACTCACCTAGCATGGGTGAGCCCTAGGTTCAACTCCTAGTACCACCAAAAATTTTTTTTAAAAAAGTGTTTTTCCTGCTTTAAACAATAGAAATCACCTGATCCTGAAAGAGTAAGTAAAAAATAACATACTTAGGAGTTCTATAAGAACAATAAGAATAGAGCTGGGGACAGAGAGGACATGGCAAACGCCCAGGAATAAATCCACAGTACACAACTCAAATTTTTGGTACCTGGAGTGTGACGAGCAGAAAGACAGTAGCTGTCATGCACAGGCAAGATGCCAAAATCTTCCTCCTCTGAATCCACACCATGCTGCCCTGCCCTGAGTGACTGACAGAGGGCTAGCCCAGTTACCAGGTGCTCTCCAGTCAGCCCAAAACCTGAGACAACTTCACATGGAGGAACCATCTGGGTGCCAATTTCTTGCACTGCCATTCCTGCTGGGACCTGATCTCCATGAAGGACTGAGATCTGAGGTTCTGAGTGTGCCTGGCTTGGCATCGAGAGAGAACAGCATGCAGTCTTCTTAAGCTATCATCAGAGCAGCTGGAGATTCTTCAGACAAGAAGACATCAAAAAATTCTGTAACAGATGAATGGATAATCTTTTAGCCATAGTGCACAAGATTTAATAAATGTAGTCTTTTAGGTTTATCATGTAGAAGCACCAATGGTTTAAACTAAAAGGAATCTTTGAGATCATGCAGTCCTAATACCTCATGCCAGAGTGGTGACCTGGCTCCCCTTAGGTCACCCAGCCCATTAGAAGAACATGTCAAATCTACAATCAGGTCCCAAATCTAAAATTCTCTTTCACTTAATTTTCTGTCATAAGAGGACTGAATTCCAGAAGCCATTTATATGAAGTCACTTCCTTATATCTAGGTGTCAAAGGAGTAAAGAAGTAGAATAGAAAGTACCAGGAATAGAGATTGGGAGTATAGCTCATTGGTAGACTTGCCTAGCACACATGAGGCCCTGAGTTCCATCACTCCCCAGTACTCAGAGGGGGAAAAAAAAAAAGAAAGAAAGAGAGTAGCAGGACTATGTACCCATTTTGGTAAAATTTAGAAAAATAAATAAATAAATATTGGTTAGGCTTTGATCAAAAATGAATAATGATTGACTAGGGTGTTGCTCAGTGGCAAAGTACTTATCTAGCACGCACAAGGCCCTGGGAATGATTCCCAACACTGAAAAATATTATAATGAATAATCATCAACTGCTCCAGTATACCCCAAGAAAACCAACTTCAGTCAAAACATAAAGAAATCTGATTATTAATTTATTTTGTTAATTCTTTTATGGCAAATGCAATAAAACAGCTTGCTGTTTGGGCAATGCAACTCTGGTTTCACCTAGCTAAGTGGATGATCTCTTTGAAAAGCTTTTTAAAAGGAACTACATGGTCCCAGGAGGTTGTCTCTTATTCCCAAGATTCCACAAGTTCCACATCTTAGTAAACAGCCCTGTAGAGGTCATAGTGGAGCAGGGATCAGCTTCTAGAAGGGTAGTGTTGCTTCACAGTGCTCCAAAGGCCTGACTCTAACTCAGAGCCACAGGTCTCTAGGACAGAGTTAAAGATATAACTAGAACTGTAAAAATGATATAGAAATCTGGTTAAAGACCTGGGTCTAAAAAATGTGCCCCTCTCTCATCTTGATTTACTTTTTTAAAAAAAAAAATTATTTTTATTAGTTGTTAATGAACCTTTATTTTATTTACTTATTTATACGTGGTACTGAGGATTGAACCCAGTGCCTCACACATGCTAGGCAAGCA